>DF358466.1:25382-40797 GCA_000787875.1 Solanum virginianum
CTTCCGATAGAGCCAAAATAGGAGCAGATATAAGCTTTTCCTTCACGGTTTGGAAAAGTCTTTCCTATTCATCGATCCATACAAATATTTCCTTCTTTTGAGTTAATCTTGTCAAAGGAGAAGAAATCGTGGAGAATCTATTCATGAACCTTCTGTAGTACTTTGCCAAACCTAAGAAGCTCCTAATATCTGTCAAAATCAAGGGTCTAGGCCAATTTCTTATTGGCTTTGTCTTTTTCAAATCCTCCTTAATTACATCACCAAATACCACATGACCTAAGAATGCAACTTTCTTCAACCAAAACTCACATTTGTCAAATTTAGCAAAGAGCCTTTCTTCTCTCAATGTTTGCAACAACACCTTCAAATGTCTTGTATGCTCCTCTTCATTCTGGGAGTAAATTAAAATGTCATCAATAAATACCATAACAAAGATATCAAGGTAGAGTTTAAAGACCCTATTGATGAAATCCATAAATATCGCCAGAACATTAGTTAGGCCGAAGGACATCATCACTAACTCAAAATACCCATACCTTGTTCAGAAAGCATTTTGGGAATATCATACTCCCTTACCCTCAACTAATGATACCCGAACCGAAGGTCTATCTTTTAGAAGTGACTAGCTCCATTCAACTGATCAAATAGGTCATCAATACTTTGCAATGGATACTTGTTCTTTATGGTGACCTTATCGAGTTGTTGGTAGTCAATGCACATTCTAAGCAAATCATCCTTCTTTCTTAAAAACAATATCGGTACACCCCAAGGTGTTATACTTGGCCTTGATCCCTTTTCTTAAAATTGTTTTTAATTGCTCCTTTAATTCTTTTAACTCCGCTAGGGCCATTCAGTAAGGAGGGATGTAAATGGGATGAGTATCTGGGAGGAGATCCATACAAAAATCTATCTTCCTTTTGGAAGGGACAACATGAAGTTCATGGGGGAAGATATCAAGAAACCCATTGAAAACTAGGCCTAACTAAATAGGAGGGACCCTAGACCCAACATCCCTAACTCGCACAAGATGATAGATATAGCCTTTGGAAATCAACTTTTGAGCCTTAAGATAAGAGATGAATCTACTCTTGACCATCAAATTACAACTTTCCCATTCAAAGACGGGTTTACTAAGGGTTTGGAATTTAATGTTATAGTTCCTACAATCAATAATAGCATGATATGTATGTAACCAATCCATCCTAAGAATGATGTCAAAATCTGGCATATAGAGTTCAACAAAATCACAAGGAAAAACTTTATGCAAAATAAATACCGGATAACCCTTATAGACTTTTTTAGAAAGAATGGACTCATCGGCGGGGTTGGACGATATTGACCAAGTTATACCTCCTTTTTTAGGATAAAGTGGTCTTTATCAAGGAATAGAACCTAACCAAGGTTAGGATCGAACCCACCGGGAATACGTAGGCTTAAATGAATTCAATTACTGTAATTTGAGTGAATAACCAACTTACTTCCTCAAAGGGGTGTTTTGCAATAATCAATAGAAAAGTAAACCTAGTTAACACAGGAGTTAAATCAATATGGAGAGAAATTAGTGTATTGTGTTCCCATGATTCCCTAATGTAGTATCACCAGGTAACCTAATTCTTTTCTAGTGTGTAGCTTGCAGGACAGTAAGTTAAGTTTACCAAAACCTTCGGTCCAAGTGAGAGGAAAATTTCACTATGTGACTTGGCTCATCTCCATAGTGTGCATTACTAACTCTTACCTATTAGTCCCAGTACAACCTCCCCTAGGCCCAGTTCGGTTGATTAGATAAGAACAAATCAATTGAATCCTATTAATAAATCTCTTTTCCTATTTATTACTAGGTTCGGTTAGGAATACTAGGTCGGTTCAAATGTTGGTCACCACTAGAAAACATGCAAAACAAAGAGAGTTTATTAATACATGCATTCACACTTTCCAAGAATTATGAATTATCCGATTTTACATTATTAGTTCTTCATGGTTAGTATAACCCTAGTTGTGGATTTAGCTACTCATGATTTGTGTAGATGTAAGACTTATGAATTGAAATAACATAATAGAGAACTTACACAATTGAATTACGGACAAGCAAATCCAACTTCAAAGAGAATCACAAAATTAAATATGAAATCAAAGTACAAATGTTCTCAAAACTCTCCAATGTTATCTCACTATGTTTTCTCCCTAATTATTGAGTTCTCTGTGTACTATCCGATGTCTTCCTAAAAACAATAACGTAAAAGCTTATCATAATATTTAAAATACAAGTCCCAAACATAATAGAATAACTGGGTCGACACCCCTCATGAACAAGTTTATGGGACATATTGCATTCCACGACTAGTAGTCAAGGTCTTGTGCAGTACTGTTGGAAAGCTGGACTTCAAGTCTGCGATACCCCACTATGACCCATAAAGTGTTTTCCACCCATAGGGGTGATTATGTCGAATAAATCTTCAGAAAGTCCCAATCACTGATCCTTAGGGCACGAACTATGGTCGACGACTCATAGATCAATCCATGACGAATCTACATATTCGTAGAATCAACTTCAAAAAATCAGCCCCTCAATGGAATTTTCCACGAAACCTACACCACAACTCGTAGAGTGAACTATGACCCATAAAGGGTCTCGTACTGCATCAAAATCAATAACTTCTATATTTTCTTCCCAAAATCATGTCCAACCCTAGAATCATGTAAATATAATACAAAAACACATAAAATCAACTAAGAACACATTTAGAACACAAAAAAATTTCAAGTTTTGAGAATCAAAAGTGCTATATTTTGACAACACATCAACGCTTCAACTTAAAATTGTTGCTTGTCCTCAAGTGACGAACTCAATCTATATAAGTAATACAGTAACACACAGACTTTAACCCAATTACATACATCATATCAATCTTAAATTGAGATTCCCACACCACCTTTCAAAAACAAAATCAGATAGCCATCTAGCAAACCAATATAGACTAGTGTATATGATAACATAACTATGATAAATGAGGTACTATCAACAATCCACAATCTCTCAATACATCTAATGCTAATAATGCAACACAAATGCCCTCACAGAAAGAAGTCCCATATCTGAATCTCAATGACTCTTTATGTATAATCTCGGGACTATGCAAAATCGTTCATTCTCATAAAAGATATTCATGCATCATGCCTAATACCATAGGATTACCCCTATTCTTATGATTAAGACCTTCAACTACTTGGACTAGGATCACTTTAGGACTTTTTAGGCTTATAACGTTGGCTTAGGGGGCTTTGGTATGGTATTTTAGAAACATAGTGACTAAAGGCCCTCCTTGACACTGCGTTTTCCTACACTTTTGCTCTAGCAACTCTATTATTTTCCATCTCATTCTTGCTTTCTCCTATTTCAAGCTTTTCTATTATTTCTTTTCATTGTTTTTCAATTTTTTGCCTTGATTTTGCCCTTCATTTTTCTTTTTAACTCACAACTAAGGCATCATTTATTTTTCTTGCAACCAGTACCTGATTTTTCTCCGTTTCTCTGTATCACTAACTTTTCCCTTATTTTTGTGTTTCACCCTTTCCAACTACCCTCAACTTAGGCTTTTGACCTGATTTGAGGTGCACAACATCCATCCTCAGAACCAGGGACTGTTTTGATAGCCACCCTCAACTTAGGCTTTTTGCATTAGTCAAGGCACACAATGTTCAAGGAACAACCAAAGCCAATTTCAGGATTTTACAACTAACAAGACTAGGTTAATCAGGTGTTTGCAAAGAGTAGGTACATGTTAGGCTTAAATATTTGGAACAAGGGATATACTGCAATTTTGGTTGGTCATTTAAGCTAAGTGGGCTTTTAAGAACTATGACCTAAGATCCTTTCCTGATCCAATTAACTTACAATCTAACTTAGAGTAACGACACAAGTTCTAAATTGGCACACAGCATATGAATTTAGCAATTTAAAACTAACACTCATATGGCACTGACTACATTATCAAGAAAAGACTCTTAGATCATGCTTTTTATCTCATTTTATCATCACTTATTAGGACAAACATTGATAACACACTAAACATACATGGTTGCTATCCAAACTAACTAATCAAAATTTTGGTGGGTATCATCATAAAAAAATACAAAAAGATGCTATATGCCACAGTTATTAGTACTATATGCTACAAATACTACCTAAACATCCTAAATGTGCCGATTCAAAAAAGAAAACCCCAGGATAAAAAATTGGGGTGGTGATGGACCCAAGCTACTCAGTCTTCACTAATGCCTATAACTACTCACACCCTATAAAAAAGATGTGCATCATCCCCAATGCACACAATCAAAGCAAAATAAAGTATTAACGGGTCAAAAATCATACTGGGCGTATAAGCATGAGTGTGTGGCTGAGTCTGACCACCCTCATCCTGCGCGATAGTCTCCTCAGTAGTAGCACTCTATCCGGAGGGGCCAATACCCCTCAAACTCTCATGCTCTCAAGCCTGTCACCTCTCCTCCTCTTGTCTTGACTCCCTCAAGACAAGCTTGAGCTCCTCCTGCTCTGTAATCCCGGCACGTGAATGTACAACATCTGGATCATTATCCTCTATGCAGGGTCTCTTTCCATGGGAAGACTAGATAGGTGCCTCAGAAGAAAAAGATCTACCACCAGCACTGAGAGTGTGGTCTCTCTTAGGTCACCGGTATTGTTAGTATTGCTATCATATCACCCCAGAGCTGCTGGATCTTCATCTAGATCACCATCAAGTCTACTAGGCAGGTCATGCTCAAGCTCTGTTGTACTATCACTTCGGAGGCATCAATGTAGGTATCCACGAAGGAGAGATGGTCCTAAATAGTAGTGACTATGAACGCTTGATCACACCCAAGTTACACCTCTCTTTTGGATGATAAAGCGGTCATTATCAAATATAAATCCTAACCAAGGTCAGGGTTGAGTCCAACATAGAATACAGAGACACACAGCAATTCAGCAATAAGCAACTCAAAGAATTGATCAACGAAATTCCCCAGGGGGAGGGGGGATTTGAAGTAATCAATAAGAAAACAAACTACACTAACTATAATATAAGAAAATTAATAATAGAGAACAACTTGGGTATTATGTTCCCCAATGATTCACCAACTCAATAACACTGGAAAACCCAATTCTCCACTAGAGTATAGGATACGGGACGATAATTTAAGTTCAACAAGTCCTTTAGTCAAGGGTGAGAGACAAATTTCACTGTGTGACTTGACTAATCTCCAAAGTGTGCAATACTAACCATTACCTATTGTCCAAGTCAACTTTCCCTTGGTCCAGTTTGGTTGATTAGACGAGAACAAATATTCAAATCATGCTAATCAATCTCCTTTCCTATTCATTACTAATTGATCAAAAAACTAACACTAGGCAAGTGCTAATGTTGGCCACCACTAGAAAAAGTACAAAACAAAGAGAATTGATTAATACATGCAAATACCCATTCCAAGAATCACAAATTACCTAGGTTTATTTGGTTAAATATTCATGGTTCCCACAACCCCAAGTTGTTGCAAAATAAAGAGAATTGATTAATACATGTAAATATCCAAGAATTGCAAATTATCCTGGTTTATTTGGTTATGGTTCCCACAACCCCAAGTTGTTGATTTAGCTACTCATGCTATGGGTAGATGAAGAAATCATGAATTGAGAAAACATAATTAAACACTTACCCAATTGAATTAAGAATCAAACAAATCCAAAATTGATTGAAAATCACAAGATTTAAAGATCAAATTAATTCACAAGTGTATTCTCTCAATTTTCTCTCTAAGTCTTGTATTCTAACCCTAATTATAATGAAACTGATAGCTCCCTCTAAAAATGACCTAAAAATACTATTTATAGTACTTAGTAAAATAGAAAAACTGGTTGACGAACTCCACAAAAGCTATTTACGACTCGTAGAGGCTTCTATAAGTTGAAATAAAGGTTTCGTAATCAGTTATTAGGATCTTGGATTTCACTTCTACAAATCATCTTCACGACTCTTAAACTAATTTATGACTCGTAATTCAGACTCGTAGATTGCTGTAAAATATGCCTCTTTGGAAATCTTCACGAAACATATCTATATGACTCATAGAATGCTCTACGACTCATATAAAGATCTCGTATAACTGATCTTTACATATCATCCTTCACTGGAATTTGTCAGAAAATCGCCTCTACGACCTATGGAATGCTCTACAACTTGTAAAGTGTCTCGTAAATCACCAAAAACCAAAAAATCTCTGTAATTTTTCCCCAAGTCATGCCAACCTACTTTTATGTAAAACTAAATATAAAATCACATAAAAACAAAAAATGTCGCATTGAGAACACACAAAATCCTAAGTATTAGGCATCAAAAGTGTTGTATTTCAAGGGCATATTGGCACCCTCAACTTAAAATGTTTGCTTATCCTCAATGATGACTCATTCTATATAGACAATATAGTAACACACAGACCTCCAGTCAATGGCATACATTACATATAATTCAAACTTAGATACCCATACTTGCTTTTTAAAGCAAGATAAGATAGTTATTTAGCAAAACCAATGCAAACTAGTGCATATGACAAAACAACTATGATAAGCAAGGGAATGTCAACTATAAATAATTATTGAATAAGTCAAATGCTAACAATGCAATGCAAGTGTTCTCACAGAAAATGTCCCATTTTGACACTCAGTGATGACTTCATATTTAGCTTTGGGACTATACAAAAACACTCACTCTCACAAAAGATATTCATGCATAACGACTAATACCAAAGGCTTGCCCCTATATTCATGACTTAGACCTTCAACTAATTAGACTAGGATAATTTTAGCACTTTCTAGGCTTCTAGTGTAGGCTCAGGGGGCTTTGGTATGATATTTTGGAAAAATAGTGACTAAAGGAACTCCTTGAAACTGCACTTTTCATCACTTTCATCTTATTAATTCTATTCTTTTCACCTTATTCTCCCTTTTTCATCATTCAAGCTTTTTTGGGTGTTTTCTACTCATTTTTTAGCTTTTGCCTTGTTTTTACACTTCATTTTGCTTTTAGCTCATATCTAAGACATCTTTTATTTTTCTTGCATCCAGTACATGACTTTTCTTAATTTTCTACTCATTCCTAACTCACCATCTTATTTTTGTGCTTTACCCTTACACCGGTCACCCTCAACTTAGCCTTTTAGCCTGTATTGAAGTACACAATATCTCTCCTCCGAACCAGGGCCACTTTAGTTAGCGACCCTCAACTTAGACTTTTTGCCTCAGTCAAGGTTCATAATGCTTAAGGATAGACTAGGGCCTATTTTAAGGTTTTTACTAGAGAAGTCTAGGTTAATTAGGTGGTTTTAATGAATAGGTATATGTAAGGCTCAAATCATTGGAACAAGAGACAAAACATCATTTGGTTGATCCTTTTTCGGCTAAAGTGGACTAATTAAAGAACAAAGGACTAAGATCCTTTCTTAATCCATTTAATCTACAATCTAACTTAGAGCAACAAGGCAAGTTCTGTATTAGCATAAAATACATGAATCTAGCAAAATAAGCTCACACTCATATGACATTGCATGCATTATCAACAAGAACTCACAAATCATGCTTCATATCTCAAATTACCCTCACTTAACATAACAGATATTGCCACACCTAAACATGCATGGTTGCCATCTAACTACTAATCAAAATATTTTTGGTGGATACCATTTTCCAAAATAAAACATAAAAACATGCTATATGCCATAAGTATTAGTACTATATGCTACAAATATTATCTAAACATCCTAAACATGTCAGTACAATAGAAATTAAATATCTATGAGGAAATAGAACATATATAAGAAAACCTCAAGATAAAAAATTGGGGTAGTTATGGATCATAAGCTACTCAGACCTCACTAGGGCCTATAACTAACCACACGCTATCGAAAGAATTATGCATTGTCCCCAACACACTGAACTAAGCAAAACTAGAATGTAGGGGTCAAAGATATACCTCGAAACCTTCTTGCCGATCCACTATGGATTACCTCCTAAGCAGCACTTGATTTATTGTCGTAGCATGATATAGCTATCACAAGTACCCAAACTTTCTCAAGATCCCATTCTTCAACTATCTTGATCTCTTCCATATTTCCAAGGTATGGCCTAACTCTTTGGCTATTTACTTTGAAAGTACCTCCATTTTGTCTCTCCAATTCAATAGCCCCATCATCGAAGATGTGTGCTACCTGCAAGGGTCCTAACCATCTAGATTTGAGCTTCCTGGGGAATAACTTTCATTTGGAATTGAAGAGTAGCACCAAGTCCCCTGGTGTGAATTAGCAGTTTTCTATGCGATAGTAATGCTTTATCTTCATTCTTTATTTATACAAGGCTGAGCTCTCATATGCTTTCAATTGAAATTCATCAAGCTCATTGTGTTGTCTTAATCTAGAGGTTGCTGCATCATTCCAATCCAAATTCAACTTCTTCAATGCCAACATTGCTTTATGCTCAAGCATCACAGACAAATGACATGCCTTCCCAAAGACAAGTTGATATAGAGACATGCCTATAGGGGTCTTAACTTTAGTTTGATACACTGATAATATATCATCCAGCTTTCGTGACCAATCTATCTAATTTGCATTCATAGTTAGATAAAATTTGTTTAATTTCCTTATTCGACACTTCTACTTTCCCACTCATTTAGGGATGATAAGGTGTTGCCACCATATATTTCACTCCATACTTCTCAAGAAGAGCTTTAAAAATTCGATTGTAGAAGTGAGAACCTCCATCACTGATGATAGCTCGAGAAGTACCAAACCTTGAAAAGATATTCTTTTTCAAGAATGTTGTGAAACTTTTTCCCTTATTATTTGGTAGCGCCATGGCCTTAACCCACTTTGATACATAATCCACAATAACCAGGATGTATTTGCTCCCATATGAGCTAACAAATGGTCCCATAAAGTCTATCCCCTATACGTCAAATAACTCGATCACCATAATAGGGTTTAGAGAGAGCTCATGCTTGTGGGAAATTCATCCTTCCCTTTGGCACTTGTCATAAAATATGGAATAGTCATGAGCATCTTAGTGGATGGTTGGCTAATAATACCCATATTGTATGATCTTGTGGGTTGTTCGAATCCCACTATGATGCCCACCCACCAAGACAAGTGGAATACCTCAAGGATGCTCATCATCTCAACCTCAGGAACATTGCGACGAATAATCCCATCATCACATACATGGAACAAGTATGAGTTATCCCAAAAGAACTTCTTTACATCAGACATGAACTTCTTTACATCAGACATAAACTTCTGATGCTTATGTGTGTTTAAGTGAAGTGGCACGATATCATTCACCAAGTAGTTTAAATAATCTGTAAACCAACATATCAGATCATGAGATGGAACCAATACTTTCTCATCAAGGAAAGAATTATTTATCACCAACCCATCATCAAATTTCATCATAGCCCCATCTTCCAATCTGGAGAGGTGATCTGCAACTTGATTCTCTATCCTTTTTCTGTTGATCATATCAAAGTTGAACTCCTATAAGAGAATCACCCATCTAAAAACCTAGGGTTTGTATCCTTCTTAAACATCAAATATTTAATTGTTTAGTGATCTGTATGTACTACTACTTTGGTACCCAACAAATATGACCTGAACCTTTTAATGCAAAGACTACCGAAAGTAATTCCTGTTTTATGACGGTCTAATTCTTTTGGGCTGTATTTATGGATTTACTAGCATAATATATGGGATGTAATATCTTCTCCTTGCGCTTCTCCAATACCACACCTAGAGTGAACCCACATGCATCACACATGATTTCAAAGGGCTTGGACCAATCCAGAGCCACAATGATTGGCACATAGATCAATTTCTTCTTTACCTCTTCAAAGGATTTTAGACATACATCAATAAACACAAATATAGCATCTTTCTCCAATAGTTTACACATTGGGTGTGAAATTTTGAGAAGTCTTTTATGAAACTTCGATAAAGTCCTATGTGACCCAAGAAAATCCTCACACCTTTTACTGAGATGTGTGGGGGAAGTTTCTGAATTACCTCCACTTTAGTCCTGTCAACCTCAATACCTTTGCTAGATACCCTGTGCCCTAACACTATACCCTCTTTCACCATGAAGTGACACTCTTCCCAATTTAGCACAAGATGGCTTTCTTCATTTCTTTGCAAAATATCGTGTATGTTCCTCAAACAATCCTAAAATGAGTTCCCAAGCACACTAAAGTCATCCATGATGACTTCAATAGTGGTCTCCACCATATGTGAAAAAATGGGCATTATGCATCTCTCAAATGTCGCTGGGGCATTACACAACCCAAATAACATCCTCTTGAATGCAAAGTTGCCATAGGGGCATGTAAATATGGTCTTCTCTTGATCCTCCAAAGTAATAACGATCTGATTATAACCTGGATACCCTTCCGAAAAGCATTACCACCCCTTTCTAGCTACTCGGTCAAGTCTCTTATCCATAAATGGCATAACAAAGTGATCCTTCTCTATCAAGGCATTTAGCTTTCTGTAGTCCATGCAAGCCTCCATCCTGTTACTGGTCGCATTGAGATAAACTCATTATTGGCATTAGGTACCACTCTGATACCCCTTTCTTTGGAACACACTGTACCGGGCTCACCCATTCACTATTAGTGATCGGGAAGTTTACCCCTATATTAACTATTTAGTGATCTCTTTTTGTACCACCTCTTGCATAAGACGGTTGGGATGCCTTTGATGCTCAATGCTCGACTTGTAGTCCTTAACCAACTAGATTTTATGTATGCATACCCTAAGAGGAATACTAATAATGTCTGCAATTATCCATTCGATGGCCTTTTTGATTTGTTTGAGCACCACTACTAGGGCATCTACTTGCTCATCATTCAAATCTGCAGCTATTATAACTGTCGAAGTGTTGCCAAGTACCAAAAATGCATAATTTAAATGTTCTGGAAAGGGCTTCAATTCTAACACCATTGTGTCTTCTATGAAAGGCTTTATGGGTGGTAAATCTCGATTCTACAAATCTAGCTCAAGCTTAGTTTGGTGCCTAGGACCATAGACACCCCTAAAGCATTCACTGTCTCCCTATAGTATGGGATATCATTACCATCAAAATTCATCAATACTACCTCCAAAGTGTCAACATCTAATCTTACCTCATGTGGTACTTCTGACTCAGCATCATCAATGTTTTTGATAACAGAAAGCACTCTCACATCATTCTCTTTTCTGGCTTTCTGACACATGTTGAACACAACTTTACCTTCACAAATCTAAACTTGAGTAAGCCGTTCTCCATATCAAGCAACATATGACCAATAGCTAAGAAAGGCCTTCCCATGATAATAGGAACTTTAAAATCAACTTCACAATCAAAGATCACAAAATTTGTAGGAAATATAAATTTCTCCACTTTAACCAACACATCACATTATAGAGTATCCCCATATACTTCTTCAATGTTCTATCAACCGTCAACAACCGCATGTTAGTTGGAGTAGGGGTGCCCAAACCAAGGTTCTTATAGACCTCAAGAGGTATCAAATTGATACTAATGCCAAAATCACATAACACCTTTATGAACTCCGCATCACCTATACTGCAAGGTATGGTGAAAGCACCTAGATCTTCACACTTCTGATCTAAGGACTTCATAGTGATAACATTGCATGGTTGAAGCTCTTGAGAAATCTCTTGACGCATAGTGCATGTCTTGGTGATCAAGTCCTTCATATACTTGGCATAGCCCGATATATACTTCAATGCATCAATAAGAGGGATGTTGATGGATAGTTGCTTAAGCATAGAGAGAAAATTCTTAAACTTGCCTTCCTTCTTACTCTTTTTGAGTCTTTGAAGGAAAGGAGGAGGAGGCCTTAGGACGGACTTATACTTTTGTTGCTCTTTAGCTGTCTCACTCGCCCCATCTTTGACACAATCATCTCTTTCAACCACATTCTTATTTACAACTTTCTTCTTATGAGTATTTTCTACCTCAACTGGCATAGGAGGATCAATGATTCTCTTTCCACCTCTAGTAGTAACTGCCATATATTGCCCTTCATTCTTAGGATTTTGTACTATGTTGCTAGGCAATGTACCCTTCTGACTCAGTGATTCAACTGAGTTGACACTTGACCAAATTGTTGCTCAAGCTATTTAATAACCACAGAATAATATTCTATCTTTTGATTAATACTTGAAATATAATATTTCATGCCTTTTATGGTCTTATCTTCTGTTTGTGCCTTCTTTAACAAGTGGTTACACATCTCCTCAATTGTAGAATGGCTTGTGCCTGCATCATGATTATGTGGTGGCACATATGGACCATTTCTGAAACCATCTCTTCGACCCTAATCTGCTTCTGGACCTCTATTTCTATTATAATAACCATCTTAGTTGTCTCTATAAGCTCTATCTCTACCATAGTTTCGACTTTAGTTTTCTTGACCTTGGCGCCAATAGTACTGATTGGACCCTTGGACGTTGGTCCGGAAACCCCCTGTCTGGTTATTTGCAAAAAATGCATTCTCCTAAAAATAAGGCTCCTCATACATGGGTGCACGTGGAAGTTGGTGAACTGCTACATTTACCCTTTCTTGGTTTTTCTTGATAACCATATCCATGCTTGTGCGAAGCTAAGCAAGTTGTTGTATAATCTCCTCATTAATTTTAGCTTGCACTGAACCACAACTAAAATCATATGAACCCTTTGTTGAAGCTCTATCTCATTGTCCCCAAGCACAATTCATCTGGACCACTTGCCCCATACGTTCTGCAATCCTTACAAATGGTTCATCTAGAAACATACCCCTCAAAATAGTGTCTGCACAAGCCTGACTATTCTCATCAGGGGCACGGTAGAAGATGTCCAACAAGGCATCATCAACAATCTTGTGGTCAAGGATGCTCCTTAAATATTTAGTAAACCACTCCCAAGTAGTACTTACCAAATCACCAGGAAGTTGCTCATACTTATTTATCTAGTCCTTTAATTTGAGCTTCTTTGATCTAGGGAAGTACCTCTCCAAAAAGGCCTTCTGCAAATTTACCCAACTAGTGACTAAACTCTGCGAGAGCTTAGATAGTCATAATGCAGCATTCCCCATAAGATACAATAAGAAGACATGAACTCCCACAGCATCCATAGATAGATTATGTGTCCCTATCACACTCTTACAAATAAATGCAACATTGTGCAAGTGGCTTTGTGGATCCTCCGATGGTAAGCCCACAAATAGCCCATGATTCTACAGTATTCATAGTAACCCACTAGAGACTATGAATGTTGTGTCTGCTGGTAGTGGTAGTAACACAATAGCTCCTATTACATCCATAGCCATATGATTCAACCTATACTGATTCCATTGGTAAGCATCCTCATTGTAATATCAAGGCTGTGGAATATACTCCAAAGGAGGTGGGTTTTCATTCTCATCATCATCATTGTTGTTCTAATTCAAAGTTGCATTGGCCGTGTTATTGGCATTTTCTTGGGTCATTCTTCTTGTAATTCTTTGAATCTTTGGATCAAGTGGATTTAAGGGATTTCCTTAACTCCTACTGTTGGACATATACTAGTAGCATACCCTAAAAAGAAACAAAAACAAAAATAAAAGTAAAATATAAGGGAACTAAGGAATGATACTCAAATTACAATTACTAGTGAATTTAACTAAGTCTAGCCGTATTTCTCGGCAACTGCGCCATAATCTTTGAACACATTGAATTTCACTATGTGACTTAACCTATCTCCATAGTGTGCAATACTAATCATTACCTATAGGGCCAGTCAACCTTCCCTTGGTTCAGTTTAGTTGATTAGCTGTGAACACATCATCAAATCCTGCTAATCAATCTCTTTTCCTATTGATTACTACATTGATTGAGAAAGCAACACTAGGCAAATTCTAATGTTAGCCACCACTAGAAAACATGCAAAACCATGAGAATTGATTAATACTTGCAAATACCCAATCCATGAATTTCAAATTACTTAGGTTTATTTGGTTAGATCTTCATGGTTCCCACAACCTCGATTAGTGGATTTGGCTACTCATGCTATGGGTAGATGAAGAAATTATGAATTGAGAAAACATAATTAAATGCTTGCCCAATTGAATTGAGACTCAAGCAAATCCAAAATTGATTGAGAATCACAAGATTTGAAGATCGCATTAATTCATAAGTGTATTCAATTAATTTTCTCTATAAGTATTGTATCCTAACACTAATTACAATGAAACTGATGGCTCCCTCTGAAAAATGACCTAACAATTCTATTTATAGTAATTATAATTAAGTCCTTAATAAAATAGAAAAAGTGGTTGGCAGACTCCACTATCATGACCTAAGCCTAGGTTCTAGATACGACACGGCGAGTGGGAACCCAAAGGGACCCAAACAAGACTCTTAGCATATCAATCATACATCTTTTGTCACAGAAGCAAAATAACAACAACAAGAGATACAAAACAAGGGATGTGGGACTAAGGGATGTGTTTGATAATCATAAAACATTTCAAGATTTAAGCTCATAGCAAAATTACATCTTAATATGCAACAATACCTCTAACATAGATTAGAGCGGGGGCTAAGACATATTTCGGACTCACTCTCATAATCACAAGTGTTCAACAAATGAAGTCTCAATATAGCAGGAGAAGTAAAGATAGTGTCCTCAAACTTGAGGAATCACCAAACTTTGTTTCAATGGATCATAGTAGCAACATGAAGGATGATCAAGTGATGCTCTAGTTCCTACAACATATGTGCAAATAGACCCTAACTGATATAAGTAAGACTAAGCGAGCTACAACTTGGAATCTTGATGATTACCCCTCATCGGTAAAGAGGTGGTCTACTTTCCAAGGTATACTATACTACACCTTACAGAAGCCTGTCCCATTTCAGAGAAGTAACCCCACTTACCAGAACCTATCCCATTTTATGGTGGATTTTATAATAAAGTTAGTCATGCCAACCTACTTTCTTATAGACCTAAACATAAAAACCATAAATGTCACATTGGGAACACACAAAATCTTTAGATTTAAGCATCAAAAGGATCCACTAGTATAGCAAGGGTATAACATAATCCTATGTTGGCACATAGTTTGAAGAAAGGAATATGGACCTTTGAAGGTAGTCCACGCTGATATCCAATCCATCAGTGCTAAGTCTAATCCCATGGAATTCTTGAAATAATCATATCTTTAATAACTTGTAAGAAACATGACATGAGTAGCTCTTAAACATTCTTGGCCTATAATGGTAAGCCTAACATGAAACATGAGAGTAGATCATAATCATAATCATACATGAACCCTTGCTTTAACATGAATGGCTCACAATA
>DF358466.1:41107-69018 GCA_000787875.1 Solanum virginianum
GAGTTGGACTCTCAATGGATGAAACCCATATACCTTAAACTTGGGTTTTCTTGAGATGAGCTTGAAGAGAACTTGGAGCTTGAAGAGAATTCTTGAATTCCAAAGTTAGGCTTGAGTGATATATAGTTGAAAAATGGCTAAGTATAGGTGTTTTTACACATAAGTGGGGATAGAGCTATGACCCCAATGCCCTTGGCCAAGATAGAAAAATTAAGGAAAATAATACACTGCTCTGCGCCTTTGGCGCGATGCAGACCAGACATGAACTGCCCTCCAACACTAATTTGCGCACTTGGTGTATCGTGGCCAGGTCGCAGATGGCCACTGAAAATCAAAAATTAGCAAAACTTATTTCATTATGGGTCCTCTAAAATTTGGGTTATACCCATTTGCCACTCAATTTTTCCCTGATCAAAAATATGAAATTAGATATTCTATATCATGCATGGATATTAAGATATATGAAAATTACAATTATGGGCATTTCTGAAGCACATTTTTGGGGCGTTTTATTCACGAAACGTATTTATGACTCGTGTAGGCTTCTACGAGTCGTAATAGAGGTATCGTAATAAACTATTAGGATCTTAGCCTTCACTTCTATGAACCATCTTGAGTCATACTTTAGACTCATAAACTTTAGCTGCTTCAAATTATCCCTCTCTAGAAATCTTCACGAAACCTATATATACGACTCCTAGAATCCTATATGACTCATATAGAGATCTTGTATAGCTGATCCTTAGATATCATACTTTACTAGAATTTGTCAAACAATTGCCTCTACGACTCAAAGAAATGCTCTACGACTCGTAGAGGGTCTCGTAAATCACCAAAAACCAAAAACCTCATCAATTTTGCTGTAAAGTCATGCCAACCTACTTTCTTATAGACCTAAACATAAAAACCATAAATGTCACATTGGGAACACACAAAATCTTTAGATTTAAGCATCAAAAGTATTATATTACAATAGCACATCAATGCCTACATGTGACCCTCCAAGGATGAAATTACCTGGCGGACCCATGGCCTAATCTGTGGAACAAGTTGAGTCAACTGTGACTCAGCATGGGATAACCTCTGTGCCATGGCCTTTAGAGATATGGCATACGTATAAACTATGCCCGTGGGAGTAGCCTATGATGATGTGGCCTGTGGTGCAAGAATAGAAGTAGTGGGCCCCTCTCCTCATTTACCTCGCACTGCAGAGGACTATCCTCAGTGGTAGTACTAGTGGCGATGGTAGTGTATGGTACCTCAATCGGTGGTGTTGAGGTGAACATCTTTGGCGTAGGAGCAGGATAGTGTTGTGCTCGCTGGAGTTCCACCAAGTTCTTCTCTACCTTGATAAGGCTGGCATCCAAGGTACACTGGGCCTCAATCAGCGAGTCTAGCTGGTGCATACTCTCCACCCTTGACTCTAGACAAAGCTTGTATATCAAGAAGGGATAAGGGACAGAGGTGGACCTCTTAAGGGTGGCTTTGTGAATCTGTTCGGCGATAAGCCAGGCCTAATAAATTTGATGACCAGCTAAGATGCTGACAAGTAGCACTGCACACTCCAGTGATAAGGGATTATCAGTAAGCATCGGTCGTATGAGTGATCTGATAACCACCCACCAAAACTTAGTAGGGAAATTGAGCAAAGCCTTGACAATAGACTATGAGTGTATGGTGACCCACGCAGGTTCAGAACCCTGTGATGCAATATAACTAGCCATCCATCTCATCAAGCTGGCTCTGTGCTATAGACTTGTCAACACTAGCATGTCCCTCATCTGACTCACTCTGTAGTTAATCTCTGCTGTGGATCTGGGGGTAAACAATTCAGGCCCAAATAGCATGCGATGGATGGTTGTCTCTAAGATACCCACCCTTCGGCCCCTCACTCTGGTCTTGGTCAGTCTGGGATAAGCAAGGGGCTTCTTCCCCTTAGGAAATGTGCTGTGAATAATGGCTACATAAGACTTATAGAACTCCCTCACCATAGTCAGGGAATATCACTCGAGTGATTTAGTCAGCCATTGAAGCCCATATCTGATCATCGTGTCCAGGAGACTGGGGACACTATCGAGTCTATCAGGGAAGATTTGGGGCTCCTCAAAAATGAAGTGGGCTAGCTTGCCCCACTTTGTCTGCTGTTTGTCCTCCACATATATATCTCGTATTCCCTTGACGCATTGCTAACTAGTAAAAGCATATGGTAGAGATAGTGATGATTGAGGACTACGAGATATTTCATCTTCGATCCATCTTCAAAGCCTACATCAAAGTTGGACTCCTCTCTAGATGGAGTCATCTGAATAGAATCGCTCTTTTCTTAGCCTCCCTTATTAAACTAGGGAGTGCAAATAACAAAAGTCTGAGTCTGCCTAGCTCTGCCAAAAAATGTAGTCTGAGGTCTAGCAGCCTCCGGGTCTGGGTGGACGCCAAGCTACTCTACTGATCTACTTAGGGTAGGAGCTTGCTCATCCTTTAAACACTTATCTCTGAGCCTCCTCTGTGGAGCCCTGATCTCATCACATTTAGCTTTTGGCGCTGTAATACCTAAAACATAAACGTTTATGCACCTTTGTTAGCCCCACAAATCAAAAAATGAAATACAAAAATAATTTAGACTAAGTTGCAGAAGAGTCTATGAAAGCACCTCTACAGGCCGCTGTGGATACTATAAGCCAGAGAGGGCTCTCATAAATTAGTGGGCACAAAATGGTTTGCCTACTGGAGAAGTCTATAAGACCGGGTATTACTCATAAAATGGTTTACGAGTCATCGACTAAGTCATAGAGATTTCCAGTATCTAAAATTATTTTAGGCAGGGATCTATGGGGCCTCTCTATGAACTATAAAGTAGTTTGTGAATCATAGAAGGTCTCATCGGATGGGTACTCAGAAACTTTAAGTTTCTAAAATCTTGTATGCAGGGGGAATTAAGACTCATGGAATATTCCACCAGCCATAAAAGCCACTCATAGACAAGAAAACTCAGTCACCTGAGTTTCTAAGTCCATTACAACGGACCCTCATATGACTTTTTCTATAGTATTCCAACAACATCGAAGTAAACACACATACCCTCATAATTTTTGAAAAACAACCAATATGTCAACATTCTATTCAACATGTATACCCTATCAAAAATAATTAGACATGTTTCCCCAATCCTTTCGAGCATGTATGAACGATTTCACAATAAAATTATGCACCTATGTTATCATCCACCAAACTATATACACAATCAATTAATCATAAATGGTGAGTGATTCAATAGGCACCTAAAATATATTATTCAAATCATATAATCAAGGCAATGACACCTAATTCTAGACTTAGACACAAATTTCAAGAACAGGTAACCATAATTTAAGCATCAACATGTTAA
Source organism: Solanum virginianum (assembly GCA_000787875.1). NCBI lineage: Eukaryota > Viridiplantae > Streptophyta > Magnoliopsida > Solanales > Solanaceae > Solanum > Solanum virginianum. The sequence continues at coordinate 44,493 of DF358466.1, forward strand.
TTGCACACATGAGTTTGTGTTTTAAACTACCATTCTCAACATAATTTCAAATTTAATCATACAAATATAGGCAAATTAAAGGTATTGTATTAACCAAAAATTTACCATTTTGTGTTACTAGATTGTAGAAGATGAAGGAGGTGAAAAGACACAAAAACCCTAGGTTACCAAAAAACTTTACTGGAAAAGAGAGAAGTGATCGTCGGTGGTGGTCAAAAATTCTTAGGGGTGGGGCATGGCTCGGTAATTTTGTAAATTAAGGCTGAAATGGGGTCAAAATAATTTGACCCTATTATTTATAATTTGATCAGGTTAGCTGAAATCTTATGGGTCTAGACTCTAGGAAACCCTGATTACGAGCCATGGAGTTATTATGGCTTATGACCTGTGGTTTCATAGAACATCCAAACCCTAGATTTCAGGACTAGATTTCATAGATTATTCTATGAGTCATAAAGTGAAGTACAACTCGTATAGTTAGTCATAGAGATCTCAACACTTAGAAAAATTTTAGAAAACTTATCTAGGGTTCACGAGCCCCATTCACGACCCATAATTTTATCGATGGATTGTAAAGTTAACTTATGGACTAGCATGCACAACCTTTTGCTTACTGCCAATATCTAAGAAATGGTATACGCATCGTAAAAGGATTTACGATTCATAGAGCCAGTCGTAGAGGCACTTCCTGATGCCCTTCTCAGCTAAGAGTGGATGACTTAGTCATGTACTCATATATTCTTTATAGAACACACTATTACCCTATATGCAACTAGCCAATATCTAAGATTACAATTACTATACAAGAAAATAACCACATATGCGTCCAAAAACTAAAAATAAAACTACACTACCACTACTACATAAAAATCCTTGGGTTGCCTCCCAAGTAGCACCTGATTTATCATCTCGGTGTGACTTGGAAAAATTGGTTACTTAGTCTTCACCAATTATGAAGACTTCATTCTTCAATTATCTAGCCCCTTCATAGCCTTACAGATATTGAAGAAAACCTCTTTATCATTTAACTTGAACCTAAGTTGATAGGCTTCTATATCCACTAGTATTTGTCTAGTGGCTAGGAATGGTCTTCCCAAGAAGATTGGGATGTTAAAGTCAACTTTGCCATCTTGGATCTCAAAGTTTACGAGGAATATGAACTTTTCAACTTTGACCAGCACATCATATAGTATACTCACAGGCTTCTTCATCGTGCGACCAACCATCAATAATCGCATGCTCATCGAAGTAAGGGTTCCTAATCCTAGCTTCTTGAAGTCTACAAGGGGAATTAGGTTAATGTTGACACTTAGATCAAATAGTGTCCTTGCAAACTTCGCATCTCCAATGGTGTAGGGTATGGTAAAAGCACTGGGATCTTCTCGCTTTTGAACCAAAAACCTCATAGTAATAGCACTATAATGCTAAAGATCTTGGGAGAGATCTTGACTCACAGTTTACTTCTTTATAACCAGGTCCATCATGTACTTTGCATACGCTAGAATCTTCCTATGCCTTAATGAGGGAGATGCTGATAGAGAGTTGTTTTAGCTTGGAGAGAAAGTGAATCAACTTAAGGGAAGGGAGGAGGAGGCCTAGGAATGCTCTTAAACTTTTGTTGTGCATTAGCAATTTCACTCACCCCATCCTTACCATAATCATCTACTCCTCTCGAGTATCATCATCATCGACTGGCATGGAAGTATCAATGATGCTCTTTCCACCACGAGTAGTAACTGCCATGCACTACCCTTTATTCTTAGTGTTCTGAATTGTGTTGCTAGGTAGTGTTCCCCTCTAATGCTGATTGAGTTAAGTTGACACTTGACCAAACTGTTGCTCAAGCTATTTGATAGCCATAGAATAAGACTAACTTTTGTTGTTAACACTACAAATTTCAGACTTCATTCTCCTCAAAGTTTATCCAATGTCTTTAATTTCTTCAACAGGTGATCAAACACCTCCTCGATTCTTAAACTACTTGCACCTGAGTCATGGTTATGTGGTGGCACATAGGGAACATTTCTGAAGCCATCTCTGTGACCTCAATCTGCATCTCTCTTTGGGCCCCTGTTACAGTCATAGTATCCTCCGTGGTTGTCCTTAAAAGCTCCATATCTATTGAATTTATAACCTTGGTTTCCTTGACCTTGGCTCCAATAGTCCTAATTAGACCATTGGGCATTGGTCTGGAAACCTCCAATCTGGTCTGCGATGAAGTAGGTGTCCTCCTCATTATAAGTCTTACCACACATGAGTATACGTGTAGGTTGATGAACCACTGCACCAGCTCACTCTTGGATAAGCATGTGCAAGCTCTTGTATAATTTCTTCATTTATCTTAGCTTACTCTGAACAGGCACTGACAATGCAAAAACTATTGGCAGATGCTCTGTCTCTCTGCCCCCATGCACGATTAGTCTTAACCACTCTCTCCATTCTTTTTGCAATCCTTATGAATGGATGATCTAAGAAAATGCCCCCATGATAGTGTTAGCACAACTCTAACTATTCTCATCAAGGGAACGGTAGAAGATTTGCACAAAGGAATAATTAACTATCTTATGGTCTGGGATACCCTTAAGCATTAGTTGAACTGCTCCCATATAGTACTGATCGAATCACCAGGAAGTTGCTCCAAGTTCTGGTCTTTTGACTTGAGTTTCTTTGATCTAGGAAAGTACCTCTCTAAAAATGCCTTCTGCAAGTCAGCCCAACTGGTGATTGAACTCTGGGGGAGCTTAGATAGCCATAGTGTTACGTTTTCTATAAGAGACAATGGGAAGACATAAAGTCCAATAACATTTATAGATAGATTCTGTGTTCCTGTCATACTTTTACAGATAAATGCAACGTTGTGTAGGTGGCTATGAGGATCGTTCGATAGTAAGCCCACAAATATATGATTTTGCAGATCTAAAGAAACCTACTTGAGATTATGAACTTTGTGTCAGTTAGTATTGGTGGCAACACAATAAATCCAATCATCTCCACAGCCATAAGATTTAGCCTATATTGATTCCATTGATAAAAATTCTCTTTAATGTTCTATGAGCCTCTAGAGGAAGTGGGTTCTCGTGATAAGAATTTTCATTCTCGTTCCTAGGCAGATCTGCATCAGCCATGTTGTTGGTATTATCTTGGCCCATTCTCCTCAATGTTCTGTGAATTTCTAGGTCAAATGGAGTCAAGGGTCTGCCTCAACTCTGCATGTTAGCCATACACTACACTTACACCTTGATAAGAAACAAAAACAACAAAAATGTAAATTATGGGAAATAAGGATTAATACTCAAATCACTATGAATTAACTAAGGCTAGCCATATTCCCCAGTAACAGCTCCAAAATCTTAATTTCACCGAAGTTATACCTCCTTTTTTAGGATAAAATGATCATTATGAAAAAATAGACCTAACCAAAGTTAGAGTCGAACCCACAGGAAAAACGTAGATTTAAGAAAATTCAATTACAGTAATTTGAGTTGATTAACCAACTTACTTCCCCAAAGGGGGGTTTTGCAATAATCAACAGAAAACTAAACCTAATTAACACAAGAGTGAAATTGTTATGGAGAGAAACTAGCGTATTGTGTTCCCCATGATCGGCTAATATAGTATCACCGGATAACCTAATTGTTTTCTAGTGTGTAGCATGCAAGACAGTAAGTTAATTTCACCAATCCCTTTGGTTGAGGCAAAAGGCAAAGTTCACTATGTGACTTAGCCTATCTCCACAGTGTGTATTACTAACCCTTACCTATTAATCCCAGTACAAACTGCCCTTAGCTCAGTTTAGTTGATTAGATGAGAATACATCAATCCAATCCTATTAATTCATCTTTGTTCCTATTCATTACTATATTGGTCTAGTTAGTAACACTAGGTGGGTTCTAATGTTTGCCACCACTAGAAAACATGTAAAATGAAGAGAATTAATTAATACATGTATGCACACTTTTCAAGAATTATAAATTATTTAATTTTACCTTATTAGTTCTTCGTGGTTCCTAGAACCCTAGTTGTGGATTTAGATACTCATAATATATGTAGAAGCAAGACTTATGAATTCAAATAATATAATAGAGCACTTACATAAGTACAAGTGTTCTCAAAACTCTCCAATTGTTATATCACTATTTTTTTTCTCTTTAATTGCTAAGTTCTTTGTGTACTCTACACCGTTCTCTTCCTAAAAAACCCTAAAATCCTATATGTAATATTTAAAATACAAGTCCTAAACATAATAGGATAGTTGGGTCAGCACACCTCACTAACAGGTTTATAGGTTGTATTGCATTCCATGGCCCATAGTCGGGGTATCGTGCAATGCTGCTGGAAAACTAGACTTCAACCTATGATATCTTTCTATGACCTATAAATTGGATTATGTCCTGTAGGGGGTTTCATCTGATAAATCTTTTAGAAAGTCCCAATCTCTGATCCTTAGGGTACGAACCATGGTCTACGACTCGTAAATGAATCCACAACCTATATGCATGTTCATAGAATCAATTTTAGAAATTCAGCCCCTCACTAGAATTGTTCATGAAACCCACTCCACAATCCGTAGAGTGGATGATGACGTTCATGCTCTAATAAGAATGCGGTCGGTATCAGTAATTAACCTAACCGAAGGTTATGGTCAAATGCAGAGGGAATACAGGGTTTGACTATAAGGATTCACAATGAATCATTTCGAGTATCTATAACTAAAATCTCTAAATGGGGGGGGGGGGTTGATTCAAGAACAAAAACAAAAATAAAAACTATACCACGATGCAAGAAAACACTCAATTTTAGAGACAACTTGGGAATTATATTCCCCTAAACAAGATAACAACAATTGGAAATTTGCATGTAGGATGGTAACTTAGGTTATTCCAGCCCTCTCGTGAAGGTGAAGATCGAATTTCACCATGGCCCTTAGTTGGTAAACATGCTGTGCCAACTAACCGTTACCTGTTGTCCCAATCAACCTCCTGTTGGTCAGTTTTGGTTGATTAGACGAGAACACATCAATTGAATCCTTTCATGTACTCCCCTTTTCCTATTCGTCAGTACCTTGGTCGAGATCGTGATAGTAAGCGGGGCTTGGGGTTGGCCACTACCAAACAATAATCATAATGAAGAGAAACAAAAAACACATACAAAACCCCAATCGTAGAAATGCAATAAACCTAGGTCATCTCAATTCAACTACCCATGGTTCCTACAATCCTAAGTTGTGGGTGCTTAGCCACTCATGGCTAAGGCAAAAGCAACAAAAATGCACATACAAGACATAGTTGAGAATTTTACCTAAAGCAATAAAGAGTGTAGACATCACTAGTTGCAAATCACAAGCTTGATAGATTGAAAATGGTACAAAGCAAGATTTGCAATCCTCAAAAGTTGGTTTTTCAAGAGAAAATGAAAATTTATTCTAAAACCCTAAAATATTCTTGAGAGAATATTCAAAGGCACATTCAATGTTTAGAATCTGGGATCCCTTCGAAATAAAACCCTAACAAAGTATTTATAGTAGTTACACATTTAGCCCTAAAATTTACATAGAAAAGATAGCTGGCAGCTGGTACGTCTCGCAGGTATAACTCATAGGGTGACCTAAGAGTTGTAATTGAGGTCTCGTATTAGGTGTTCTAGCATTTTGGACTCAACTATTACAATCCACTGGTATGAGTTATTGCTTGGGCTATGACTCGTATGCTCCTCTCGTAGTCTAGGCCTCCTGTTGTTGGTCCAAAGTTTTGGCTCTCTATTTCCTGCTACGATTCCACTTATGCGAGTTGTATTGAGATCTACGGCTCATAGGGTGGCTTCGTAAGGCTAACCTTCACTTAGCAGAGTTTTTATTTTTGCTCTTTGTTTCTGGATATGAGATCACCCTACGACTCGTTTCTTGGGCTATGACTCGTACATGACCTCGTATCTTCTGTACTTCAGCAAAATCTGTAATTTTTCTCCGAAATTATGCAAACCTACCTTTTTTGCAATAATAACACAAAAACACATAAAAACCATAAAAAGACGCATTAAGAACTCATAAAATTCCTTATTTTAGGCATCAAATATGTTGTATTTTGACAGCATATCAGTGAATTACGGCCAGAAAGGGTCTCGTACTACATCAAAATCAATAACTTCTATATTTTCTTCCCAAAATCAAGGTTAACCCTAGAATCCTGAAAATATAACATAAAAACACATAAAATATACTAACATTGCAGTGAGAACACACAAAATTTAAAATTTTAAGCATCAAAAGTATTATATTTTGACAGTACATTAGTGGACACCTCAAAGGGTTCACATAGCAATTCAGGAAACACATGAAGCTGGTTAGCAATAAATGAAGTAACGAAAGAAAGAGTGGAACCTGGGTACAATAAAGGATACACATCAAAATTGAAATCTTTAACATACTGGTAACAACATTGGGCGCCTCATCAACCCCTTGTCTCTCTTGAAGAGCATAGAACTAGTTGAGTCAAGGAGCATCTTTATGTTGACCATCTTGTGCCCTTTGATCACCATGACCACTATGTCCTTGAGGACGACTATCCCTACCATTGTTTTGACACTGTGTAATCTTGTGACTTGTTTTTCCATAATCGAAGAAAGCACCCATATTCTTCCAATATATGCCACTATGATTCGTTCCATACTTTGGGCACTTAGGATGAGTCATTCAACCATTTCCACCTTGAGCCTTTGGGTTGGGGACCCTATCATTTACAAACCCTTGGCCTTAGGCATTGGAGGTCCCTTGGCCTTAGAATTTGTTGCCTTGTTGGAAATGGCCACCTTTAGCACCTTGGAATCTGCTGCTAAGTCGAGCCCTCTTGGACTCCCCTATCCTTCTCTTTCTATATTTCACCCTCTCAAGTTGTTCAGCGTATATCATAAGCCACGATATATCCATATCTCCAATGAGCATGGCAGTATGGCACTCTTTATTCATCAAGTCGGACACACCCATCACAAACTTGTGCATCTTTTCCCGAGGGATGATAACCTAGTGAGCCAAAAACTTAGAGAGGTTATTGAACTTAAGAGAATACTCCCTCACTCTCATAGAACCTTGACTAAGATTAGTGACCTCTGTCAACTTTGCTTCCCTTTGTTCAATTGGGAAGAAGCAATCAAGGAAAGTAACTTTGAATTCCTCCCATGGAATGGGCTCATCATCCGCTCTCTCCATATTCCATTGATTATACCATATTTGAGAAAGGCCCTTGAGTTGGTAGGCTGCTATTTTCTCCTTCTCCTCTGAACATAGCCTCATGAGAGCCAAAACTTTATGCAGTTCATCGATGAATTTTTGGGGGTCATCCTCTACCTTTGAGCCATGGAATTTCGGGGGATTTATCCTTGTGAAATCCTTACCCTATAGGCAAGTATAGGAGCATGAAGAGCTTGAGCCTCTTGATTAACCACGACCCTTGCAAAAAAGTGTTACCATATTTTAGTACTCGGCATATATGACTCATTCTCCTTTTGGTTAGGGAGCTTGCTGGGCCAAAGAGGCTGGTTCATCCTCGAGGATGGGAGCTCTTTGTGCCATTCATCTCAGTGGCATAATCTAAATAAGCGAAAAATTCACTTCTTAGAGATAGGAAACATTAGGTCAAATCTAAGGCACAAAGTAAAGCATGAAGACGTGAAAGATTTCCTAAAATGCCTCAGAGCCTCTCATTCATAGTTATGGCGGGCTTCACAACCATAAACAAGACTCTTATTGACACATTATTTTAGGTTATTATGGACCATTTACAAACCTAGCTCTGATACAAAGCTTGGTCACACCCCAAGCCGAGGGCCTGGAGACATCATGGTGAATGGGAACTCGAAGGGTCCAAACAAGCCTCTTAAGCATGCAGAGTACATAATTAATTTATTGGAAGCATAAAAGAGAAATAAACATATTGCACAAAATTTATAAGGGAAACAGGACTTTGGACTTATGCTATGGGGATGTTTTAGCGAAGGGGATGAGCATGAATCACATAGCAAAAAATTTCTAAAGGGTGGGTAAGTATGACTCACGCTATGGAGGCAATTAGGAACTTGGGACTTCTATCTCATCACCACCATCAAGCATTTAACTCAAAAAGAGAGTATGGGACTAAGGGATGTCTTCATAATACAAAAGCATAAAGAATCAAGCTCAATCATACATAATCACCACAAAATCCAGCGACACCTCTAAGTACGAATAGGTTGGGGCCCAAGACATCTCCCGGGGTCACCCTCAAAAGATAGTATCAAAAAATAAATAAGTCTAAACAAGTCATGAAAGTAAATGGAATCTTGTCCCCAGATGTGGAAGACTAACCAAACTAATTTTCAACAAGAATGTCTAACCGCATAGAGGAGAAGGAGGTGGATTGTAAGGCGCTCAAATTCCTACATAGTCAGATCATGCATGAAAAAAGTATACCTTAGTACTTAGGATGTACTAAGTATGAAGGGTGGAAATGTATCAAGGAACTTAAATCAAGGTAATCAAGATATGTCATCATAAATAATGAATATAGGTTCAATATGACATGATAGGCAATTGCCTAAAGGGACATGCACGAAAAATCATCAACTCATATGACATCATATACATAGCAAGAAAGGACCATAACTAACCTATAAGACAAAGAGAGCTACTACTTGGAATCCAGATGTTCACTATACATCGGACAAGGAGAGCTCTACTTGCCAAGATAGACCTAACACTACGGCATGACCTTTTTGAAAAGTGCCACCACCTTATGGCATAGCCTTTTTGGTGGGTTTTACATCTTATCATTAACTTATAAAATAGCCTTTTTGGTAGGTTCAACAAACATCTTTACCTTACGGCATTACCTGACAAGCTCACATAGGGAGTTAATTTAATAAACCTATGATAGGACATAGTTATAGGATCATGGGAAACTACCAAGGTTATCTCGGTGCTAGGTCACAATCCCATAAAATACTTGAAACATAATCATAGATACAACATGCATAGTCTCATAATCTCTTAATATCATTCTTGGAGTAGCTCATAAATCATAACTTGTAACATCAAAGTTAGGGCTTTAACTAATACTTGTCATTCAGATCATGCTCATGAGGTCATATTATACTTGTTAGCCCCCTTGTTAGACTCAACATTCTTATCATACTTATCTTGCCACAAAGCCTTCATGACTTAAGAACTTGGCATGCATCATAGATCAATTAATGGTGGGTACATGTACACAAGCTTAAAATCATGCAATTTGTAAATAAATTCCATGATAGAAGTATAATAAAATCCTTAAGCATTATTCAAATAACTCAACAATCAGTCATGAGAATACTTAGCTAGAGAACTATCAAACCCTCAGATAAAAACCATAGATTTCATATGATATTGCACGACATGATAATATACTAGGATGGCCATTATAAAATACTTTATTTTATCATCATAAGAATGAGTTCAAAAAAATCATCATGTATTTCCATAACTTGAGAAAATTACAAAGAGAAAGAAGAATAGATAAGCTTGTCAACTTAATAAAGAGAAAAACTAATTTGGAAGTGAAGATACAAAAACCCTAGCTTGTTTCCTCCTTCTTGGATGCTTGAAGACTTGGGAATATTTTGAGAGGATTGGGACTTAAGGTATTTTTATAATAGGGAGGAATGAGAGGGATTACCACTAAGAAGGATGATAAAGGGTCCCTTGGAGGTCAAAACAACCTAGTATTGGCAAAAAAGACTGAGAAATGATAAAATTGCCCCGTTTTAAAATCTAGTCAAACTAGACTATGAGACCCCATTTACGGATCGTTGTCCATTCTATAGGATATAGATAGGGGTTTCACCTAATAGATTTTCAGAATTTCAGAGACCCTTTTCATTGATTCACATTCCATGACACGATCTAAGACTCATAGAAGATTTTATGGGTCGCTTGATGAATCATAGATTGAATCCCTAAAAGTTTCCAATTTTACCAAGTGTAGCCAGGTTCTGCGAACCAACTTACGGGTCGTACAATAATTTATAGCTCGTAAAATCCCCTTGTAGAAGCTGAAAAATCAAAAAGTTTCAAAGCATTTTTTGTTGTGTTCTTCATACTCATAGGTGGGCCTTACATCTAGTTCCAAGAATTTTTCCCTCATTTTCCTCATTATCTTGTCATTATGCCAAATGCATGCAAGGGGTAACCAATTTTTCAACAAAGTCCTTACCAACAATGGTGAAAAGGACGCAAAGAGTTAATCCTAATAAAGAGGAAGTGCTAAAATTCATGCCTGAAAATGAAAATGATGTTTATGGCTTTGACGGTCATGACTCTTTTTCCACCCCTGCTACTAGCACCAATATTAATAATGCAATGTCAACAATCTTCCTCATAGCAAGTACCTCTCAAAAAACTGCAACCCTGTGTCTTATATGAGTGCTGCAAAGGACAATACAAATAAAGATAATTTCATCAATGACAATAACAAGAATGAGTTTTTAACCAAGCACACTATTGAAACCACTAGCACCACCTCAAATACCAACCAATTCTACAATGGTCCAACCAATTATTGCAGTAGTAAGAATAACAACAAACCAAAAGCAATTGTAATACTATGGTTTTAGTTTAGTCTCCATTTTTTTTAGATCTCTCTGCTTAACTCTCATTAGAGCAAATGCTCTAATTTTTCCCAATATATTTGCAGCTTTTGGTAGTCTTTTTGTCATTTCTATTAATCAATGTTTCTATAATCAATGAATCTTTAACCACATATGGACACAATATCTTTATAAGTTTACTTCCCAAATATACTATTGGAATAGTATATATTCTATTTAAATCTTTAACCACATATGGACACAATATCTTTATAAGTTTACTTCCCAAAAATACTATTGGAATAGTATATATTCTATTTACCAACTATATAATTTGTTGAATGGAGAAAACTTGGGAGAATTAAAAACAAGCAGTAACTTTTCAGCATTTGTAATCAATTTATGATCAAGAAAATTAGAAGGTCTCAAAAACTGCAATAATAGTGGTGTTGGTTACTTAATTTAACTATTGAAATTTTTGTGTTTGTGGGTGATGTTGCCCAAGTTACACCTCGATTTTCAGAAGAAAGAAGTCATTGTCAAGAAATAGAACCTAACAATGGTTAAGGTCGAACCCACTGGGAAAACATGGACTTGAGAGAATTCAATGATTACAATTTGAGAAGTGAACCAACTTAATTCCCCAAAAAGGAGGGGTTCAATAATCAATAAAAATTAAAACTAAAATAACTAACATAAGAGAGAAAATAATATAGAGATAAACTAGGGTTTTGTGTTCCCCATGATTTCCTAACTCAGTATCACTAGATAACTTAATTATTTTCTCTTGTGTAGCATGCAAGAAGGTAAGTTAAGTTCACCAAGCCCTTTGGTCAAAGACGAGAGGTGAATTTCATTATGTGACTTGGCCCATCTCCATGGTGTGCATTACTAATCCTTACCTATTAGTTCCAGTACAACCTCCCCTTGGCCTAGTTTGGTTGATTAGACAAGAACATATCAATCGAATACTGTTAATTAATCTCTTTTCCTATTTATTACTACCTTGGTCAAGTCAGTAATACTAGGTGCATTCTAATGGTGGGCACCATCTGAAAATATGAAAAACAAAGGGAGTTAATTAATACATACATGAACACTTTTCAAGAATTATGACTTATACAGTTTTACTTTGTTAGTTCTTCATGGTTCCCACAATCCTAATTGTGGATTTAGCTTCTCATGCTACGTGTAGAAGAATAATTATGGATTTAGAAAACATAATTGAACACGTACATAATTGAATCAAGAACAAGCAAATCCAACTTCAATAAGAATCACAAGCTTAAAGATGAAATTCAAACACAAGTTTTCTCAAAGACTCTCCAATGTAATCTCACAATTTTCTCTCTCTAATTATTGAGTTCTCTGAGTACTAGATGAAAACTTATAAAAAATAGCCTAAAATACCTATTTATAATAAGTAAAATACATGTCCCAACTAAAATAGGATAACCGGTCAGCACACCATATGAAAGGGATTCATGGGCCGTATTAATTTTCATGGCCCATAATTGTGGTCTTATACAAAGCTGCTAAAAATTTAGACTTCAACTCTATGACACCCCTCTACGACTTGTAAAGTGGTTTACAACCCGTAAAAGGAGGTTTCATCTAATAAATCATCAAAAATTCCCAATCTCTTACTCTCAGGGCATGAACCATGATCTACGACTCATAACTCATTCCATAACCCATCTAGAAAAAACTTAAGAAAATCATCCCCTCACTGAAATTGTTCATGAAATCACCATATGTCCCGTAGAATGATATATGACTAGTAAAGGGTCTTGTATAGTAGCAAAAACCAATAATTTATGCACTTCATCCTAAAAATCAAGGTCAACCTGTAATCCTACAAATATAACACAAAAACACATAAAACCAACTAACATCGCATTGAGAACACACAAAATTCCACGTTTTAAGTATTAAAAGTGTTGTATTTTTGCAGCACATCAACACTTTCAACTTAAAATTGTTGCTTGTCTTCAAGCGATGAACTCAATCTGCATAGATAATACAATAACATACCAACCTCCACCCAATGGGATATATCACATAAATTTCAAACTCAGATACCTACACCACCTTTTCAAAATATAATCAAATAGCCATCTAGTAAACCAATACATACTAGTGCATATGACAAGCCAGTTATTATCAATTATCCACGATCACTGGACAAGTCAAATGCTAACAATACAATGCAAGTGGCCTCGCAGAAAGAAGTTCCATATGTGAAACTCAATGATGTTTTCATGTATAACTTTGGGACTATGCAAAATCACTCACCCTCACAAAAGATATTCATGCGTCATGCCTAATACCATAGGCTTGCCCTTATACTCATGACTAAGATTTTCAACCACTTGGACTAGGATAATTTTAGAACTTTCTATGTTTGTAACGTAGGCTTAGGGGGCTTTCGAGTGATATTGTGGGAATATAATGACTAAAGGCCCTCCTTGACATTGCATTTTCCTACACTTTTTTCCTACCAACTCTGTTATTTTCGTCTTATTCTCCCTTTCTCCTATTTCAAGCTTTTTGGATGTTGTGTTTTCATTTTTCAACTCTTTATCTTACTTTTACACTTTATTTTTCTTTTTAACTTTTAACTAAGGCATCACTTCTATTTCTTGCACCTAGTACATAATTTTCCCATTTTCTCTGTATCACTAATTTCCCTCCATATCTTCGTGTTTTATCCTTACACCACCCTCAACATAGGATTTTAGCCTATATTGAGGTGCACATTATCCATCCTCAAAACTAGGGACACTTTTGGTAGCCACCCTCAACTTAGGCTTTTCGCCTCAATCAAGGTGAACAATATTCAAGGAAGGACTAGGGCCAATTTTAGGATTTTGCAACTAATAAGGCTAGGTTAATCAAGTGTTTCCAAAGAATAGGTACATGTTAGGCTCAAACATTAGGAACAGGGGATACATTACAGTTTTGGTTGGTCATTTAGTCTAGGTGGACTATTAAGAATAAAAGCCTACAATCCTTTCCTAATCTAGTTAATCTATAGTCTAACTTTGAGTAATAGGGCAAGTTCTGGATTACCACAAAACATATGAATCTAGAAAATTAAGCTCACATTCACATGGCAATATATACATTATCAACAACAAACTCTCAGGTTATGCTTTTTATCTCAAATTATCCTCACTTATCAAGATTAAGCTCGCACTCACATGGCACTACATACATTATCAACAAAAGACTCTCAGATCATACTTTTTATCTCAATTTTCCTCACTTAGCAGAACAAACATTGTCATACGCCTAAATATGCATAGTTGCTATCTAACTACTAATCAAAGTTTTTTTGGTGGGTATCATTTTCCAAACGAAACATAAAAACATATTATATGCCACAAGTATTTGTACTAAATGTTACAAATATTACCAAAACATCATAAAAGTGTTTGTTCATCAGAAAGTAAATATCCATAGGGAAAACAAACACAAGCAAGAAAACTTCAAGATTAAAAATTAGGGTAGTTATAGACCCAAGCTACTCATACTTTACTAAGACCCATAACTAGCCACACCACATAAAACAAGATGTGCATGGTCCCCAATGCACATAGTTAGAGAAAAATAGAACACAAAAGGTCAAAAAACATATTGGATGCCTAAGCGCCAGTATATGGATGAGTTTGGCCATCCTCCTCCTGCGGGGTAGTCTGCTTAGTAGTAGTACTCTGTCTGGAGGGACTAGCACCCCTCACTTGCTCTACCTCATGAGTTCATCTCATCTCTGCCTCTCGCCTCAACTATCTCAAGGTAATTGCAAGATCCTACTGCACAATAATCCTTGCTTTAAAGTATACAATATAATAATCATTATCTAGGTGGGGTCTCTACTCATGTGAAGACTAGATAGGTTCATCGGGAGCAAAAAGATCAACCACTAGAAGTAGAGGCATACTCCCTGATAGTATAACTGGTGCTGCTAATATTGCTATCAAGTCAGCTCGGAGCTGATGGATCTCCATCTGGATAGCCGATAAGTCTATTGGCCGAGCCTCACTCAAGCTCTGTTGTACCCTCTCCATGAAGGCATCAATGCGGGCATCCATAATAGAGATGCCATCCTGAATAGTAGCGACTGTGAATGCCTACATACGACCTTCCAAGTCTGAAATGGTCTGGCAGACCCATGGCCTAATCTGATGGACAAGTTGAGTCAACTACAATTCAACATGTGATAACCTTTGCACAAAGGCCTGTATCGATGCGATGAGGATGTAAACTATACCTGCGGGAATAACCTATAAAGTCATGGCCTATGGTACAAGAATAGAAGTGGTGGGCCCTCTCTCCTCATCTGCCTTGGGCTACGGGGGCAGTGGTACTCTGTGAACCCTCAGGCGATGGTGTTAGGGCAAACATCTTAGGCATAGGTAGAGATTGTGCTTGCAGTAGTACCATCAGGTTCTCTTTAGTGTTAATTAGGCTGAGATCCAATGTACGTTGGGCCTCTATCAACTAGTCCAATTGGTGCAAACTCTCCACCCTCGATCTAGATAGAGACTGTATATCAAACAAGGGAATGGGGTGGAGGTAGACCTCTTTAAGGTAAACTTATGAATCTATTCGGCTATGAGGTAGGTCCAATCAATAGCATAACCAGCCAATATGCTAGCAATAAATACCGCACGCTTTGGCATCAGCGTATTATCAACAAGAGTAGGCCATATGCTCGAATGAACAAAACCCACAAAACTTTGTGGGAAATCTGAGAGAAGACTCAAAAATGGGCTCAAGTGAGTGGTGACCCATGTAGTCCCTGAACCTTTCTCAAAAATATAATCAACTGTCTAAAACAACCCTAAAAGTGCCAAAACATATGCTTTGAAAATACCCATAATTATAATTTCTATATATCTCAAGATCCATATGTTATATCAAATATTTGACTTTATATTCGTAATCAAGGGGCAAAATTTAGTGGAAAAGGGTATAACCCTGACTTTAAAGCAACCATATTAAAATTTGCAAATCTAAAAAATGCAATTTCCCAAGACGATCTGCGCCTCTAGAGCGACGGGGCCAAGGCGCGGACCCATATATTTTTTTGCTAGTTTTTATTGTTTTATACAAAGCCTTTGGATCTTAGGTCTAAGTCTTTCCATGCATAAAAACACCTATACTTAGTCATTTTTTAACCCCCATATCATTCAAGACATTCCCCAAAACACTCTCAAACACTTAGACAAATATTTCACCCAAATTCTAGCATCCTAAACTCATTTTCAGATACAAGAAATTCACTCAAGCTTCAAGTTCTCATTTTCGGATACAAGAAACTCATTTTCATCAAGGAATCCTCCAAAGTTGAGGTATGTGGGTTTCTACAATTGGTTACTTTCACACATGGTGGCCAACCTTTCTCTTTACATAAATTATATATTTCTAAGCTGATTTACTTATGGGTATTACTTATTATGAAGTTAACTATGAACTATGTTGGGGTTTCATAAAAGTGTGACTGTTTAAGCATGTTTTGAGCTAGGAATCTATGATCTATTTTAGGATCTGATGAAGGGTTTCAATGTATATTGTATGAGGGTATTACCAAGTGTTAGGGATCAATTTAGTTCAATTTTTCTTGCTTGAGTTCAGTCTCAAATTACATGATTTTATACTAACATTATACACCCGCCAAGTGTTTTATAAAATGTTCGGTTTAGGGTTCTTAATCTATTGATGATCTATTGCATGACCTATGAGTCAAGTGGATTTATGATGATGAAAGTAATGTATATATAGAGATGATTGCATAAAAAATATCTATAGTGTTGCAAGTTGACCACACCTTGGTAAGGGGGTGCTAGGCCTCAACCATTATGGATGGCAGGGTGTGACTACCATCAACCAATTGAGTGGTTGGTACCTCAATCATCATAAATGGTAGGGTGTGATTACAATCAATTAATTGAGGGGTTGATACCTCAATCACCATGGATGACAAGGTGTGACTACCATCAACCAATTGAAGGGTTCATACCTCAATCACCATGGATAGTAGGGTGTGATAACCATCAACCAATTAAGGGGTTGATACCTCAATCGCCTCTACAAGAGGGTGGTAGGCTTTAGAATCCATAATGATGGTCAATTATTACACATATAATATATTCTATATAAACTTGTTTTACTTAAAACATCCATTATGCATGACATGCTGCTAATATACTATCTCTTACTTATACATATGCATTTTTGTTGTGTTGCCTATCTCTTGTATTATTGCATCCTACGTACTAAGTAAATTTAAATATACTAATACATATTATATGCGGACATGATGTTACCATGTAGGAACCGGAGCCCCACTAGATCATCTTTCTCCACGTGGCTAGTACTATCTTCTCAAAGCAGGTTTAGTGAGTCCTCAACTCCGAGGATGATATCTTTTAATCTTATTATGCAAAGAATCTCTTTATCTTATTGTATACTTTTAACTAAGAGGGTGAGTTATCTTAGCCCCCACTAAATTCCAAGTTTAGAGGTGTTGTTGGGCAAGTTATGTAACGATGCTATGACCTTTGACTCTCTTGACTCTTGTATGTTTTAATGCTATGAACGACCCCCTTAGTCCCTTTGCAATTATTTCTATCCTCTTAAAGTTGTTTAATTGCTTTTGCAACCAAGGATGTGTAAGGATATGTTAAGAGGATTGTTTAGGGTCCCTTCAGGTTCCTTATTCGCTGTGTCACATCTAGGCCCTAGGATTGGGTCGTGACACCGCCCATCTCATCAAAGTTGCTCATCGCTCTATATCTTTGATTATTGGTAGGTCCCTCATCTGCCCCACCCTATAGTCGAACTCTGCAATAGATTTGGAGGTTCCCTTTTGGTCCTAACAGTTTCCAGCAGATATTGGCCTCTGATATATCCACCTATCGGCCACTCACTCTCGTTTGGATCAGTCTAGGATGAGCATCACGCTTCTTTCCCTTGGGAAGAGTGCTTTGAATAGAGGCCACACATGATGCATAAAACTCCCTCACTATGGTCGAGGAGTATCGTCCAGGTGCATGTGTGAGCCACTGAAGTCGGTACCGAATCATCGTGTCCTGGAGATAGGGGATACTGCCAAGTCTATATGCGATGACTAGGGGATCCTTATAGATGGAGTGGGCTAGCTTGCTCATCTCTTTCGGATGTAATCCCTCCACATAAATCACCTACATGCCCTCGATGCACCATCAACTCCATAGAGTATCTGGAGGTAATGATCAAGGTAATACGAAAGGCTCTGTCACTAATCCATCCTTAGACCCTTCTGCAGAGCTAGACTTCTCTCTGGATGGAGTCATCTGTATAGATCTCTCTTATCATGGCCTCCCTCATCAGACTGGGGAGTGTGGACAATGAGAGCCTTGGTCTGCCAGCTTTGGCATTGGCTCTAGTCTGTGGTCTATCCAGCTTTGGTCTGGAGTAACTCTAAGCTCCTTTACCGATCCGTTTAGAGTAGTGATCTATTCATCATCTGAAGTCTCATCTCTGAGACTCCTCCGTAAGGCTAGGATTTCATCGCATTTGGCTTTTGGGGCCATAGTACCTGAAACATGAACATTTATACATATTGGTTAGCCTTACAAATCAGAAATCAACAAGTAGATATAATTCAGGTTAGGCTGCAAAAGGAGTCTACGAAAAGTTTTTATAGTTTGTAGTTGGTACTATGATCCATAAAAAGCTTTCATAAAATAGTGGTCCAAATAATTTTTTGTGAATGAAAAAGTATGCAAGACCAGGTACGACTTGTAAAAGGGTTCATGAGTCATAGACTAAGTTGTAAAGAATTCCAGTAGGTGAATATATTTCAGGCAAGAGTCTACAAAAGTCGTCTATGAGCTATAAAGTGTTCTATAACTCGTAGCAGGTTTTATTTGATGGATACTTAGAATCTTTATGTTTCTAGAATATTGCATGAGGGGTAATTACGACTCATGGAATGATCCACGGGCCGTAAAAGCCACTTATAAACAAGAAAACTTAGTCACCTAAGTTTCTAAGCCCATCACAATGGACCCCATTCAACTTTTTTCAGCATATTTTTCACCAGTATCAAAGTAAAAATACACACACACATGATTTCCACACCACAACCAAGATCCAAACATGTCATTCAACACATATACCTTATTGAAAGCGATTAAGCATGCTTACGCTACTATTTTGACCACTTATTATCCATTTTAGCAAGATTACACACCTATGTAATCACCCACTACTTCACACACAAAATTAATTTATCACACAAGGGGTGTGAATCAATAAGCACCAAAACTATTCAAAGCATACAATCGAGGCAACGATACCTAATTCCAGGTTTAGATAAGTTTAAACATGGGCAACCCAAATTCAATAATCATATATTAATAACAAACATAAGTCTGGTGTCTAAACAACCAATCCTAACATTTTCCAATTTAATCTTGCAAGCTAAGGCATATTAAGGGTTTTAAATTAACCAAAAACTTATTGAGATACATGATTAAGTTATAGAAGATAAAGGAGGTGCAGAGAAAGTAAACCCTAGGTTGCTAAAATATCATCGAAAAAAATGGGTAGGGTCACCGTCAGAGGTCGATGTAAAGAGAGGTTGGCCGAGTATTCTTGTGATTTAGGTTAGGAATGGGGTACAAATATTTTGACCCCATTATTATACCTTGATGGGGTCAAGTAAAATCTAATGGGCCTAGACTCTATGAAATCTCAATTATGAGCTGTAGAGTATTTTATGGCTCATGAACTGTGATTTTGTAGAATATCTAAACCTTAGATTTTAGGACTAGGTTTCACAAACCAATCTATGAGTCGTAGATTGGTTTACGACTCATAGAGGTAGTTGTAGAATCCTCAATACTTAGAAATTTTTTATGAAACTTACTTGCGGTCCATGAGCTCCATTCATGACTCATAGTTTTATCTATGGATCATAAAGTTAGCTCATAGACTAGAGTGTACAATGGTTTTGCTCATAGAAAATCTCTATGAGATTGTTTATAGGTCGTAAACTGATTTACAGCCCGTAGAACCAGTTGTAGAGATACTTCTGTTGCTTTTCATAGCCAAACATAGTTGACTTAGACCTATACCTACATATTCTTCATAGAACACACCATTGCCCTATATGAAACTAGCCCAATGTCCAAAATTACAATCAAAATATTAGAAAATAAACTACCTATGAGTCCAAAAGCTAAAAATAAATCTACAACTACAATATTACATCAAAAATCTTGGGTTACCTCCCAAGTAGCACTTGGTTTATTGTTGCAGCATGACTTGGACAAATTGGTTAGTTAGACTTCACTAATTTCCAGACTTCACTCTTCAAATCATCGGGACACTTCATGGATTGATATATATTAAAGATGACTTCTTCGTCATTCAATTAAAACTTTTGTTAACCTGCTTTCTTATCCACTAGTGCTCGCTCAGTTGCTAAGAATAGTCTTTCTAAGATTATTGGCACGTCGAAGCCAACTTCCAATCTAGGATCACAAAGTCTATGAGGAATATGAACTTCTCCACTTTGACCTACATATCATATAGTATCCACACAGACTTCTTTTACTATGTGATCAACCATCAATAATCGTATGCTTGTTTGAGTAGGGGCTCCTAATCCTAGCTTCTTGTAGACCGCAAGGGGTATCAGATTAATATTGGCACCTAGACCACATAGTTCCCTTGCGAACTCCACATCTCCAATCATGCAGGGTATAGAGAAAGAACCGGGATCTTCTTGGTTCTAAACCAAGGATCTTGTAACAATAACACTACAATGCTGAAGCTCTTGTGAGAGCTTCTGACTTACAGTACCCCTGTTAGTGACCAACTTCTTTATGTACTTAGTATACCCTAGCATCTTCTCCAATGCTTTAGTGAGAGGGATGTTGATAGAGAGTTGTTTCAAAATAGAGAGAATGTATTTGAATTTGCCTTCCTCCTTTCTCTTTTTATTCTTTAAGGGAAGGGAGGAGGAAGCCAAGAAATGGTCTTCAACTTCTGTGGTGCATCAGTAACTTTACTAACCCTATCCTTGTCACGATCATCTCCTACAACTGCATACTTGGCCGCAGTTGTCTCCTCTCAAATATCTTCCTAATTTACTGCTATGGGAGGATCAAGGGTGCTTTTGGCACCCTGTATAGTAACAACCATACACTGCCCTTCATTCTTAGGCTTTTGAAATATATTGCTAGGCAGTGTACCATTTGACATTGGTTTAATTGAGTTGACACTTGACCAAATTGTTGCTCAAGCTATTTGATATCCATAGAGTGAGACTTAATTTTTTGATTAATGCTAGGAATCTCAGATTTTATGCCCCTTAGAGTCTAACTATTCCTCTCATAGTATCCTCCATGATTATCCCTATAAGTTTCATTTTTGTCAATGTTTTGACCTTGGTTTCATCGACCTTAGCGCTAATAGTCCTGATTGAACCCTTGGACGTTGGTCCAAAAACCCCCAATTTGATTATCATAAAAACACATATCCTTATCATAATAAGGCTTATCATACATAGGTGCACATAAAGGGTGATGTGATACTATATTGACTCGCTCTTAGTTTTGTTTCACCATTACCTCCACACCTATGCGAATTTGGGCAAGCTGTTGCATGATTTCTTTATTGATCTTTGCCTACTCCGTACAAACACTGACAACATATGAACTTTTAATAGATGCCCTATCTCTCTACCCTCATGCACGATTAGTCTTGACCACTCTTTTCATCCTTTCTACGATCCTTGCAAATGACTAATCTTGGCTGATCCATGAACATGCCCCCCATGATAGTGTCAGCGCAAGCCTAACTGTTCTAATTGAGGGCATGGTAGAAGATCTCCTCCAAGGGACCATTGACTCTCTTGTTGTCTGCGACGCTCCTCAACCATTTAGTAAACCACTCCCAAGTAGTACTGATTGAATCACTAGGAAGTTGCTCAAAATTGTTGATTTGGTCCTTCAACTTGAGCTTCTTCAATCTAGGAAAGTGCCTCTCCAAAAAGGCCTTCTCCAAGTCTACCTGACTAGTGATCGAAAACTATAGGAGGTCAAGTAGCCATAATGTTGCATTACCTTTAAGAGATAATGGAAAGAAATGACGTCTTATAGCATCCTTAGACAGATTCTTTGTTCCCATCACACTTTTGCAAACAAATGCAACATTGTGTAGATGGCTATGAGGATCTTCTAACAGTAAACCCGCAAATAGCCTATGGTTCTGCAATATCTGAAGTAACCCTCTCGAGATTGTAAACTTTGTGTCATTCGATAGTGGTGGCAACATAATAGCTCCAGTCTCCTCCATTGTTATAGGATTCCACCTGTATTGATTCCACTGATAGGCATTGACATTAAAGTCTTGACACTATGGAGAAATGTCCTCAAGAGGAGGTGGGTTCTCAGCATTGTCATTGTTGTTCCCATTTAGAGTTGCATTGGTCGCATTGTTGGCATTATCTTGGTCCATTCTTCTCAACGAATGGTGGATATTTGGATCAAATGGAGTTGAGAGATTGCCTTGACTCTGAGTGTTGGGCATACACTACACTTACACCCTGAAAAAGAACAAAAACAAAACATAAAATATAGGAAATAAGAATTAACACTCAAATCACTACGAATTAACTATAGGAAATAAGAATTAACACTCAAATCACTATGAATTAACTAAGTCTAGCCATATTTCATCGCAACAGCTCCAAAGTATGTAAACCATGTTACACCTCCTTTTTAGAGGATAAAACAATTGCAATCAAGAAATAGGACCTAACAAAGGTTAGAGTCGAACCCACAGTGAGTATGTAGACTCAAGAGAATGCAATGACTGCAATATGAGAAGTTAATGAACTTACTTCCCTAAAAGGAGAGTTTTGCTATAATCAAGGAAAATTAAAATAAAACTAACACAAGAAAGAAATCAATATGGAGATAAAATAGGGTTTTCTGTTCCCCATGATTCCCTAACTTAGTATCACCGAGTAACCTAATTCTTTTCTAGTGTGTAGCATGCAGGATTGTAAGTTAAATTCACGAAGCCCTTTGGTAAATAGTGAGAAGAGAATTTCACTATGTATTAAGTACTTATACAAATACAGCCTAAACACCCTATTTATCAAGTCCATAAATGTTGCTGGGGTGTAAGTCAACCCAAAAGACATCACTAGAAACTCATAACGGCCATAACGTGTTCGAAAGGATGTCTTAGGAATATCCTCCGCCCTAATCTTCAATTGATGATAAATGGATCTTAGGTCAATCTTGGAGAAAATAGAAAAATCATGAAATTGATAAAATAAATCATCAATATGAGGTAATAGGTAGTTATTTTTAATTGTCACCTTGTACAACTGCCGATAGTCAAGACACATGCGCATCGATCCATCCTTCTTCTTCACAAACAAGACTGGGGCACGCCAAGGAGATATACTTTGCCTAATGAATCCCTTGCTCAATAGATCCTGCAACAGCTCTTTCAACACTTTCAATTCGACTGGTGCCATAAGATAAGGTGGAATAGAAATAGGCTGAGTGTCTGGTTCTAGATCAATACTAAAATCAATGTCATAATCAGATGAAATACTTGGTAGGTCTATCGAAAAGACCTCTGGAAACTCAACCACTACTGAATAGACTCAAGCGTAGGGGTCTCCATGTCGGTATCTCAAATATACGCCAAGTAAGGCAAACATCCTCTCTTCACTAGCCGACGAGCCCTAAGAAATGATACCACCTTTTTTGGAGCATAACTAAGAGAACCTCTCCACTCTATAGTAGGAACCCCACACATAGCTAATGTAACAATCTTGGCATGATAATTCAAAATAGCATGTAAGGAGAGAACCAATCCATCCCAAGAATAACATCAAAGTCTACTATATTTTACACCTTCAAATGCACCTGAGTTTTATAACCATCAAAGTAACTACGCGCGATCAATGCAGCCAATCTACACTATCGAATCCCCAACAAGTTTCAAATGCACCTGAGTTTTAAAACCATCAAAGTAACTACCCGCGATCAATGCAGCCAATCTACACTATCGAATCCCCAACAAGTGTAGAAACATATATTGGAAAATCAAGAGATTTACATAGCATATCGAAACTCAAAGCAAAAGGTATGGACACATAAGAGTAGGTAGAACCTGGGTCAAACAATACAGTAGCTGATCGATGGAAAACTGGAATAATACATGTGGTAACAACATCTAAAGCCTCTATCTATAGCCTACCTAGAAAATTATAACCACCCGCAGGTTGGAAACCTCCACGACCACCACCTAGACTAGAATAATATGACATCTACTTGAACGAGAACCACCTTTGCCACTATGTACACCTCCCCAAGTTAAAGGTTTTGCAGTCTTGGAAGTCAAAGCACGAGCATCCTGATGTGAACCACTATGGCTAATCCTAGGGTAATCTCTCATAAAATGTCCCATATCACCACAATTAAAATAACCCCTATGAGGAGCAGAATAATAAAAAGAACCTAAATAACCTATATACCCTCCCCGACCTGAGGATCTAGAAGATAAACCGTGAGAAGTATGTGCTAAGATAGAGGTATTAGGACCAACATGATCAGCCCCAGATGCTGGCATTGCAACATGAATAACTTTACTAGACTGAGAGTTGTGATCTCTCCTTGAGTGAACTCAACTCCAGCGTGGAACACTACTATAATCACTCAAATGATGGGCTCTCTTGCCTTCAGGCTGGTCAAATACCTTGCGTCAAATCATCTATAACTCCTTTGCTGTATTTATAACTTTTTGAAAAGTAGCACCAGGAATAGCAACATAAGAAACTCCCATGCGAATCGAAGTGATCAATCCCTTGACAAACCTTCTAACTCTCTCATTCTCGATCAGACGTATCATCAAA
>DF358466.1:69082-81611 GCA_000787875.1 Solanum virginianum
GATCAGAAGTATCATCAAAGCATGCCTAGCCAAGGCATGAAATTTAACCTCATATTCTGCAGCTGACATACCATTTTTTAGATTGACCCAGAAGGGTGTGGCTTTCCAGTGGTTTGATGAGTGTGAGGTAAGTTTTCAAAAGCTTAAGACCTCATTGACTACTGCTCTGGTATTGACTCTACCTAATGAGGGAGAGAACTTTATTGTAAATTATGATGCTCCTCGAGTTGGTCTTGTTTATGTATTGATGCATAAGGGGAAGGTGATAGCTTATGCATCGAGACAGTTGAAGGTTCACGAGATAAAGTACCCTACTCATGACTTAGAGTTGGCCGCTGTAGTGCTTGCATTGAAGATTTGGAAGCATTATCTTTATGGTATGCATTGTGAGGTGTTCACAGATCATCTTAATATCCAGTATATATTCAACAAAAAGGATCTCAATTTGAGATAACGGATATGGGTAGAATTACGCAAGGACTATGATAAAACTATCCTTTATCATCCAAGTAAGGCAAATGTGATAGCAAATACCTTGAGTCAAAAACCAATAAGTAGGGGTAGTCTGGCCTTGTTGCAGGTTAGAGAGCATCCTTTGGCTATGGATGTTCAGTCCCTAGCCAATAGTTTTGTAAGGCTTGATATTTAAAAATATGGTATGGTTTTGGCTTATATGGAGGCAAGGTCGTCCTTATTGGAGCAAATTCGGGCTCAATAATTTGATGATGGTAATTTACGTAAGATTCAAGACAAGGTGATAAAAGGCAAAGCCGAAGAAGCCATTTTTGATAAAGAGGGGTTTTGAGGATAAAAGTCATATTTGTGTTTCTCGCATTGGTGATTTGACTAGGTTGATTATGGAGGAGGCCCATAGTTCTGTCACGACCCAAGCCTAGGGCCTAGACGTGACACGACGAATATGGAATCCCAAGGAACCCCAAACAAGCCTCCTAGCATATCAATCACACATCCTCGATCGTGGAAGCAAAATAATGACAACAAGAGATTTAAATAAGGATAAAAGGATTAAGGGAAGTCTTTGGTAACCATAAAACATTCAAGAGTCAAGATCATGGCATAATTACCTCAATTGTTCCAACAACACCTCTAGAATAGATTAGGCGGGGGCCATGACACTTTTCGGGCTCACCCTTATAGTACCAATTATTCAACATAAAGAGATAACAAAAGAAAGAGTAGCAAAGCTAGTATCCCCGAACTTAAGGGCTCACTAAAATCTTATCTTCAAGATGCCAAAACTAGCCACATGGAGGATGATCATGAGGAGCTCCGGTTCCTACATGGTAACATCATGGAGGCATAGATTATGCATTAGCATGTTTCAATGTATTAAGTATGTAGGATGCAATGCAACAAGAGATAGACAACATAGTCAAAATGCATAGGCATAAACAATAGATAAGTATGATAACAAAATGGCATGCATGAACAATGCTTGAAGTAAAACATGCTTGTAAAACATATAAATTACATGTGTAGGAAGAGACCATATCCATAATAGACCAAGCAACCTATTACTTAGAATCCAAGGCATCTCACCCTCTTGTAAGGTGATTGAGGCATGCCAGCCCCACAACAAGGTGATTGAGGCATGTCACTCCCTCAACAAGGTGATTGACTACATGCAACATCATAGATACTTTCATGAATCCAACATATACATACATTCCTTTCACCATTATAAAGTCATTTGACTCATAAGCCATGCAATAGATTATCAACAACTCAAGAATCCTTAACAAGGCATTTTATCAAACACTTGGCGAGTATGTAATGCTAGTTCAAAATCATGCAATTCAAGAGTGAAATCATTTGAGAAAACTCAATGTAAATCAACCCACCAACACTTGGTAAATCCCTCATGCAAGATACATGGAAACCCATCATCAAATCTCATAATAGATCATAGATTCATAGCTCAAAACATGGTTAAACAGTCAACATTTCCTGAAACCCCAACATAGTTTATAATCAAATTCATAATAAGAGATACTCATAGATGACCCAACTTGAAAACATGCAATTTATATAAAAGGGAAGGTTGGGCACTATGGGTGAAGGGACCCAATAGTTGAAACCCATGTACCTCAAACTTGGGATTTCCTTGATGAAGATTTGAATGAGAACTTGAAGCTTGAATGAAGTTTTAGAGATCCGAAAATGAGTTTGGGACACTTGAATTTGGGTGAAATATTTGGCTAAGTGTTAGAGAGGGTTTTGGGGAATGTCTTGAGTGATATCGGGTTGAAAAATGACTAAATATAGGTGTTTTTATGCATAGGAGGGCATAGCCCCAAGACCAAAATGCCTTAGGTCCAACTAAGAAATATTGGAAACAAAATAAACTTATCCGTGCCCCTAGCGCGTCGCGGCCATGGCGCGGATCCTCATTGTTTTTCATTAATTTAGGAAAATGAAATTTCACTATGGTTACTCTAAAATTGATGTTATACCTGTTCCCCATTGAATTTTGCCCCCTGATCATGAATATAAAGTTATATTTTTTATTTCACGCAGGAATTGTGAGATATATGGAAATTACGATTATGGGCATTTCTGAGGCATATTTTTTAGGCATTTTAATATCTCCTCATTGGGAACATTCATCCCCAAATGTCAAAGAAACGTACATAAGAGAAGTAATCATGGAGATTTTAGCCCGACATAGATGCAACAAATACATTTAAATATTATGTTCATAAACCTCAATGCGAATGTCAAAATCACCATAACTTGTCAACATAAACATGAATGCATGTAAATGATATAAGGGCTGAAATTTAAGACGTGAAATCATAGAAAAGGGGTTTGTTTTGCTATCTTAAGCTTGAATTGAGTGATAGAGGTATGAATATCGCTTCTTCATCCCTGCTCTGACTCCTCAAATGGAACTTTCAACTCATTTACTTCTCCAAAGAAACTTGACAGATGCTACACCTTAGTTCCTCAACCTTCACACATGTCCACACAACATCTCCACCGAGACCTTTCTATAGGTCAATTCATCCTCCATAACACCCACAACCTTAAAGAGTTTTATTTCAAAACCTTCTCATATGTCCACACAACATCTCCACCGGGACCTTCCCATAGGTCAACTCATCCTCCATAACACCCACAACCTCAAAGAGTTCTATTGCACTTGGGTCACCAACAAATCTCCTCAACATAGATACATGAAGAACTCGATGAACCATATTCATATCATTGGGCAACTCTCACTCATAGGCTACCTTATACCTTAGCTTTGGAGATATCATAGATACATGAAGAACTCGATGAACCATATTCATATCATTGGGCAACTCTCACTCATAGGCTACCTTACCAAATCCTCCTCAACGCTCTATAATGACCAATAAACCTTGGGCCCAATTTACCCTTCTTACTAAATCGGACTACACCCTTTATGGGTGACACTTTCAAGGAACCCAATCATCAACGCAAACACACATAGCCTACCTTAGTACCTAAGGACACCATCTCCCCTTGGGAGAAAACCTCCACGTCACAATCTTCCACTAAAACATTCAACTCTAGCAAGGCAGAATCAAGATCTTGTTTTAACTCAACCTCTTCATCCAAAGAAGATTTAGAACTATCAGAACCACTATACTACCATTCTCAACTTCATCTAACCTCATTCCCAACCTAGCCAACCAGTGGCACTTCTCTAACCACGTTCTTGTTATCCATATTTCACACTTATCATATTTAGCAAACAACCTCTCATCCCTCAAGATTTACTCTATCACTCTCAAATGAGTCACAAGGCTTTCTTCATTCTGAAAATAAATCAATATATCATCCACAAAACTACCGCACACGTAACAAGGTAGGGTTTAAAGATACTAATCATGAGATCCATAAACATAGCTGGTGCATTAGTCAACCAAATAACTCCACCACGACTCAAAATACTCACTCTTAATCCGAAAAGACATTTAAGGATAACACCTTCCCTTACCCTCACTTGGGGACAAAAAATCAAACAGAATATCAATCTTAGAAAAATGACTAACCCCTTGTAATTGACCAAATAGGTTGTCTATGCTTAACCATCATGTTAGAACCTTATGGATTCTACAAATATTAGAAGCATGGTTGTGATGACCCAAGCCTAGGGACTAGGCGTGACATGGTGGAAGGGGAACCCGAAGGGACCCCAAGCAAGCTTTTTAGAACATCATTACACATCCTTGGTCGCGAAAGCAATAAAACAAGCATCAAGAGATAATAAATTGGGATAACTGGACTAAGAGAATACTTTCATATATTGGACATCAAGAACAATAGAGTCAAGGTTCATAACATAGATACTTAAACATGTCCACCAACACCTCTACTACATTGATAAGAGTAGGGGCCAAGACAAGCAACTAGGCTCACGTCTATAGTCAATACATAAACAAAAGAAAGATAGTCTTGGTACATAGTAAAAGATTAGTAGCAATATCCTCAGGATGGAGGACTCACTAACAAGCTTGAGAAACAATTATACTAGCCATATGGAGGGGGAGGATGATCAAGCGGTGCTCTAGTTCCTACATGGTGACATCATGTAGGCATAGAGTATGCATTAGTACGTTTGACTGTACTAAGTAAGTAGGATACAATGCAACAATAGATAGACATCATAGGCAAAATGCATAATAATTCTCAATAGGTAGCATAATAGCAAGATGACATGTATGATTAATGCTTATATAAAAAATGCTTCCATAGAACATATTATATGTGTAAGAAGGGTCCACTATCATATTGGTGGATTATCATACCCTACCACCTTGGTTATTGAGGTACAAACCCCTTTAATTAGTTGGTGGATTGTCTCGCCCTACCATCCATTGTGACTGGGGTACAAACCCCCCGACATGGTTGCCAAGGTACAAACCCCCAGACATGGTTGCTGTATCGTCACACCCTACTACCCGTGTTGACCAAGGTATAAAACCCCCCAACATAGTTATCAAGGTATGAACGCCTCAACATGGTTATCAAGGTACGAACCCCTCGACATGATTACCTGGCATGTAACCCCCGAGTATGGCATGGTTAAATTCTAACACTATATAGAGAACATCATATACATACATTTATTTCATCATCATTTTATCAACATTTCATTGTCATATAGTCACTCAACTCATAAGTCATGCATTGGACCTTCATTTCCTCAAGAACTCGTAACTGGATATTTTATCAAACACTTAGAGAATGTGTAGTGCTAGTGTTAAACCATGCAATTCAAATGTGTCATCATGCAAGAAAATTCAATGTTAAATCATTAATAGATACTTCATAACACCCTCAAGCAATATACATCAAAACCCTTCATCAAATCTCACATTAGATCTTAGATTCATATCCCAAAACATAATAAAATAGTCACAATTTCATAGATCCCAACATAGTGTGCAGTGATGTTTCATAATAAATAAGACCCATTTCTGTAAATCAACTTTGAATCATGCAATTTAGGGTAAAAGGAAGCTTGACATCAGGGCTGAAAGGAACCCACATACCTTAGCTTTGGAGATATCCTTTATGAAGATTGGAGATGAAGACTTGAAGCTTGAATGAGATCTTTTAAATCCGGATGAGTTTTGAGACTTGAGTTCAGGAGTAAAATATTTGGCTAAGTGTTTGAATGAGTATTGGGAAATATTTTGAATAATATAATGGTGAAAAATGAGTAAGTATAGGTACTTTAACATTTGGGAATACTTAGGCCCAAGACTCAAAAGTGTTGGATCGAGGTCCAAAACAAGACAAAAAAAAACACAGAGGTGCGAACTTGGCGCGTCACGCCAAGGGCGCAAAAACCTTTCTATGATTTCCAAATTTTGATACGGTTGCTCCTAAATTGGGGTTAGACCTATTTTCCACCTAATTTGAACCTCTGAATAAGAATATGAAGTCAGATTATTGATATCACACACAGATTTTGAGATATATAGAAATTACAATTATGGGCACTTCCGAGGCATATTTTCAAGCATTTTTTGGGGTCATTTCAATATCTCCCCCTTGGGAATATTCGTCCCCGAATTTCAAAGAAATATATGTGATAGACACAAACATGAAAATTTTAGCCTACATAAAAATGTAACAATACACTTAAACGTCATTTCAAAAATCTCATCATAAGTGTAAAATCATCATAAACTTGTCAATATAAAAATGAATGTATGCATATGTCTGGGTCTAAAGTTAGACTTGAAATTACATAGGGGACTTAGAGTGCGATACCTTAGGCTTAAGTAGAGTGGAAAAGATAAGGATATTGCTTTTGCATGTCCTCTTCTCCCTTCCAAATAGCACTTTCAACTTGTTGATTCCTCCAAAGGACCTTAACGGAAGCCACATTCTTGTTCCTCAATCTATTCACTTGCCTATACAAAATCTGAAACAAGACTTCTTCATAAGTCATGTTGTCTTCCACAACATTAGGATTACCCACACACTTTCTCAACATAGGCATATGAAATAAGAAATGAATCAAATCCATTTCTCTAGGCAAATTCGTAACCTACCTTGCCAATCCTCCTCACTACCCTATAAGGCCCTACATATCTTAGGCTCAACTTGCCCTTCTTGCCAAAGTGACCCACACCCTTAATGGGTGACACCTTTAAATAAACCCAATCAACCCCTTTGAATTCAATATCCCTTCTCCTTATATCGGCATAGGACTATTAACTTTGAGCCATCTTCAATCTTTCTCTAATCATCCTAACATTCTCAAGAGCATCCATAACCAGATCTGGTCCCAACATAGCCACCTCACCAATTTTTATCCACCCAACTAGTGATCTACAATGACTACCATAAATAACCTCAAAAGGAGCCATACCGATGATAGAATGACAGTTATTATTGTTGGCAAACTCAAACAATGGAAGATGATCATCCCAACTACCCTTGAGCTCCAACACATAATCCCTAAGCATGTCTTCAAGTGTTTGGATAGTCCTTTAGGTTTTACCATCCATTTGAGGGTGGAAGGGCGTACTAAGTTTAACCTTTGTACCAAGACCCCTTTCAAAAGATCTTTAAAAATATAAAGTAAATTGAGCTTTATGCTTCAATATGATAGATAAAGGAACCCCATCCAATCTCACCAAGTCATGGATATACAACCTAACATACTCTTTAGCCCCATATATGGTCTTAACTGGTAGAAAGTAAGCCAATTTCATCATTCTATCAACTACAACCCAAATGGAATCAAAACCCTTCCTAGTTTTTGGCAACCCAACTACAAAGTCCATATTAATCTCTTCCCACTTCCAAGTAGGAACCTCTATGTCTTGGGTTAGGCCACCCAGCCTTTTATGTTCGGCCTTGACTTATTGACAACTATGGCAACCAAACACAAATTTTGCAATATCATTAGTCATGCCTCCCCACCAATACACCTTTCTCAAATCCCTATACATTTTAGTAGAACCAGGATGAATACAATAGGAAGAACCGTGAGCCTTATCAAGAACTCTCTCTCTCAAGCCATCAACACAAGGCACACACAACCTACCTTTGTATCTAAGTTCACCATCTCCCCCTTGGGAAAACACCTCCACTTTCCCATCACCTAACAAGGCCTTTAATTCCAACAAGGAGGGATCAAGATCATGCTTAGCTTTCACCTCCTCAACCAACGAAGATTTAGAACCATCAATAACAACAACACTACTATTACACAATTCTCCTAATCTAACTCCCAATCTAGCCAAATGATGGACCTCCCTATCACCACCATCAACATAAGCTAGGCTACCCATAGACACCCTACTAAACGCATCCGCCACCACATTAGCCTTACCCAGATGATAATGCACACTCATAATATAGTCCTTAAGAATTTCTAACCATCTCTTTTGTCTCAAGTTAAGATCTTTTTGAGTGAAGACATATTGGAGGCTCTTATGATTGGTGAACATATCAACATGTACCCCATACAAGTAATAACGCCAAACCTTTAATGCAAATACCACGACGACTAGTTCAAGATCATATGCAGGGTAGTTCTTTTAATACACCTTGAGCTGCCTTGAAGCATAGGTTATCACCTAACCATTTTGCATTAGAATACAACCCAAAGCAACTCTAGAAGTATCAAAACACATAAAAAATCCCTCTAGCCCTTCCAGTAGTGACAATATAGGAGTGGACATAAGCTTATCTTTCAAGGTTTGGAAGCTCATCTCACACTCATCGGTCCACACAAACTTGGCCTTCTTTTAAGTCAATTTATTCATGGGAGAAGAAATAGAAGAAAACCCAGTCACAAATCTTTGATAATACCCTACTAAGCCCAAGAAACTCTTAATTTTTGATGGGGTCAATGGTCTAGGCCAATTTTTAATCACATCAGTATTCTTAAGATCCACCTTAATGCTATCCCCCGACACAACATGTCCTAGGAAGGCAACCTCCTTCAACCAAAATTCACACTTTTGATCATTCATCGTGGAAGTAATGAAACAAATACCAAGAGATAATAAATTGGGATAACCAAGACTACAAGAATACTTTCATATCTTGAACATCAAGAATAATAAAGTCAAGGCTCATAACATAGATACTTAACATGTCCAACAAAACCTTTACTACATAGATAAGAGTTGGGGCCACGACAAGCAACTAGGCTCACCCTCATAGTCAATACATAAACAAAAGAAAAATAGTCTTTCTACATAGCAAGAGATCATAAGTAACATCCCCAGGATAGAGAACTCACCAACAAGCTTGAGAGATAATCATACTAGCCATGTAGAGGGGGAGGATGATGAAGTGGTGCTCTGATTCCTACATGGTGACATCATGTAGGCATAGAGTATGAGTTAGTATTTTTGAATGTACTAAGTATGTAAGATGCAATGCAATAATAGATATACATAATAGGCAGAATACATAATAATTCTCAATAGGTAGCATAATAGCAGGATGGCAAGTATGATTAATACTTACGTAAAACATGCTTACATAGAACATAATACAAGTGTAAGTAGGGACCACTATCATATTGGTGGGGCATCGGACCCTACTATCATTAGTGATTGAGGTACAAACCCCTTCAATTAGTTGGTGAATCATCGCACACTACCACCTGTGGTGACCCAGGTACAAACCCCCTGACATGGTTGCCAAGGTACAAACCCCCCCAACATGGTTGGTGGATCGTCACATCCTACCACTCGTAGTGACTGAGGTACAAACCTCTCAACATGGTTATCAAGGTACGAGCCCCCTAACATGGGTACCCAGTGTGCAACCCCTGAGTAGGGCATGGTCACATTCCAACACTATATAGGGAATACCATATACATGCATTCATTTCATCATTATTTCATCATATTGCATCAACATTTCATCATTACATAGTCATTCAACTCCTAAGTTATGCATTGAACCTTCAATTCCTTAAGAACCCATAATTGGACATTTTATCAAACACTTAGAGAGTGTGTAGTGCTAGTGTACAACCATGAAATTCAAGAGTATTATCATGCAAGAAAATTCAATGGAAAAAGATTAATAGATACGTCGTAACATCCTCAAGCAATATACATCAAAACCCTTCATCAAATCTCACATTAGATCTTAGATTCATAGCCCAAAACATAGTAAAATAATCATAATTTCACATACCCCAACATAGTGTGCAGTGATTTTTCATAATAAATAACACCCATTTGTAAATCAACTTTGAATCATGCAATTTAGGGTAAAAGAAAGCTTGACATCATGGGTGGAAAATTTCATAATAATCAAGATCCATTTGTAAATCAACTTTAAATCATGCAATTTATGTAAAGGGAGGCTTGGGCATCATGAGTGAAAGGAACCCATGAAAGAAATCCACATACCATAGCTTTGGAGATGAACTTGATGAAGATTAGAGATGGAGACTTGAAGGTTGAATAAGATCCTTTATATCCGGATAAGTTTTGAGACATTAGTTTAGGAGTAAAATATTTGTTTAAGTGTTTGAATGAGTATTAGGAAATGTTTTGAATGATATGTGGGTGAAAAATAATTAAGTATAGGTATTTTAACATTTGGAAACACTTGAGTCTTAGGCTGAGGTCCAAAACTGGACAAAACATACACAGAGATACGCCCTTAGCGCTCGTGCCAGAGGCACAAAAACCTTTGGAAATTGTATTTTGCGATTTCAAAATTTTGATACGATTGCTCTTAAATTAGGGTTAGACCCATTTTTCATTCAATTTGACCTTGAATGTGAATATGAAGTCAGATTTTTGATATCACGCATAGATTTTGAGATATATAGAAATTATGATTCTGGGTACTTTTGAGTCAAATATTTGGGCACTTTTTGGGGTTGTTTCAATAATATGCATGTAACCAAACTGCCCCAAGAACTCCAAACCCAGCATGCCAAGTTCAACAAAATTATAAGACAAAACTTTATGCAATAAGGACATGGGATAACCCCTATAGACTTTTCTAGCAATAATAGACTAACCAATGGGGTAGAAACAAAATAAGTTCACATGGCAATTCGGGACACAGATGAAACTTTCTTGTAACAAAAGGAATAATGATAGAAATACTGGCTCCCGAACCTATCAAAGTATGCATATCAAAAATAAAAAATGTTTAACATACCGTTAACAACATCGGGCACCTCATCTCCTCCTTCCCCTCCCTTAAAGGGCATAGAATCAATTATGTCTTGGAGCATTCTCTTGTTGGCCTTCTTGGGCCCTTGGATCAACATGACCACCTTTACCCCTTTTTCAAGCATACGGACAATTGACTAGCTTGTGACCCTCTTCACCACAGCCATAACAAGAATTGGTTTTTCTCAAGCATAGACCACCATGTTTCCTCCCACATTTTTGACACATTGGGTTAGACACCCCATCAATAGCCAACCTCTTGTTTGGAGCATTGGAGAATTCTTGACCTACGAAGCCATCTTCGAATTGAGCCCTCTTAGATTCCCATTTCACCTCTTTCTAAGTTTTGCCTCCTCAAGTTGTTCAGCAAAAGTCATGAGGTGGGACAAATCTATATCACTTACATAAAACGACGGTTTGACACTCCTCATTAACCAAGTCAGACACACCCGACATAAATTTGTTCATCCTAGACCTCGGCTCGGCAACTAATTATGGGGTATACTTAGAGAGTTGGTTGAAATTGAGGGCACTCTCCCTCACACTCATGGAACATTGCTTGAGGCTTGTAACTTCCATCATTTTGCCCTCCCTTAGTTCTATATGAAAGAATCGGTTAACGAAAGAGGCCTTGAACTCTTCCTAAGGAATAACATCTTGATTTCCCTTCTCCATTTTCCATTCCATAAACCAAATTTGAGCCACACCCTTTAGTTGATAGGCTGCTAGTTCTACCTTCTGCTCCAAATTAACCCCCATAATAGATAGTACCTTATACACCTCATCGATGAACTCTTGGGAATCTTCCTTCGCTTTGGACCCATAGACTTCGGAGGGTTCATCCTAATAAAGTCCTTCACTCTTGAGACTGGAGTATGAGCATTAGGAGATTGGGTCCCTTGATTCAATTGGTTGGTCATTGTATGGCCAACATAGTTATGGCATTCCAAAACTCAAATTCGATAGCCCCTCCACCTTGAGGAGCTTGAGGAGTAGGGTAGCCTAGTTTTCCTCTTTGAAATAATATGATCTAGAAGAGCAAAGAGAATTTGTTAGGGAAAAAATGCCTTACCTTACATAATATAGGTGTTTTGGGGAATGTCTTGAGTGTTAGAAGGGTTTTAGGGAATGTCTTGAGTGATATGGGGTTGAAAAATAACTAAGTATAGGTGTTTTTATGCATAGGAGGGAATAGGACCAAAACCCAAAAGCTTTAGGCCTATAAAAGATAAACTTGAAACAAAATGCATTGATCCGCGCTCTGGTGCATCGCGGCTAGGGCATGGATCCCCACTGTATTTCATAAATTTTAGAAAATGAAATTTCACTGTAGTTGCTCTAAAATCAGATTTATACCTTACTTAATTTTGCCCCCTGATCCCGAATATGAAGTCAGATTTTTGATATCACACACAGATTTTGAGATATATGGAAATTATAATTATAGGCATTCTTGAGGCACATTTTCGGGTGTTTCAAGTTTGAGGTATTCTATTAATCCAGGGGCTACTAAGATGTATCATGATTTGAAGTAGCATCGTATAAAGAGGGTCATAGTAGACTTTATGTCCCGATGTTTGAACTGTCAGCAAGTGAAGTGTGAACACCAAAAGCCTGGAGGTGTGACTCAGAGGATGTCCATACCGAGTTGAAGTAGGAGCGCATTGCCATGGACTTTGTAGTGGGGTTGCCATGAACCTTGGGTAAGTTTTATGCTATATGGGTCATTGTGGATCGATTGACTAAGTCTGCACACTTTATACCAATTTAGACTAGTTATAATTTAGTAAAACTAGCCAAGATCTACATTAAGAAGATAGTTCTCTTGCACGGGTGCCTATTTTGATCATTTCAGA
>DF358466.1:81682-101247 GCA_000787875.1 Solanum virginianum
TCCATCTCACTTTTAGCGATCTATGCAGAAGGAGTTGGGTTCTCGAGTGGATCTTAGTACAACCTTTCACCCTTAAAATGATGGTTAGTCTGAGTGTACTATTCAAGTTCTTAAAGATATGCTATGAGCTTGTGTTACTGATTTTCGTGTTCATTGGGATCAATTTTTACCCTTAGCAGAGTTTGCATATAATAATAGTTACTATTCGAGCATTCAGATGACACCATTTGAGGCATTGTATGGTAGGAGGTGTCGATCTTCGGTTGGTTAGTTTGATGCATTTGAGGTTAGGCCGTGGGGTATAGATTTGCTGAGAGAATCCTTGGACAAGGTCAAATTAATTCAAGATAGGCTTCTTATGTCTCAGAGTAGGCAAAAGACTTATGTAGATAGAAAGATTCGCGATTTGTAGTTCATGGTTGGACAGAGGTTCTATTGAAGGTTTCACCCATAAAGGGTGATGAGATTGGAAAGAAGGGTAAGTTGAGCCCAAGATATATTTGTCCTTTTGAGATTATTGAGCGTATTGGTGAGGTTGCTTATCAGTTGGCTTTGCCACCTGTATTATCTGACGTTCATCCTGTATTTCATATCTCAATGCTAAAAAAGTGTCATGGAGATAGTGCTCATGTGATCCAATGGAATTCAGTGTTACTTGACAAGAATTTGACTTATGAGGAGGAGCTGATAACCATCTTGGATAGACAAATTCGAAAGCCAAGGTCAAAAGAGATTGCTTCGGTGAAGGTTCAGTAGAAGCATCATCCAGTTGAGAAGACTACTTTGGTAGACCGCGTTAGATATGAAAATGAGATACCCATAACTTTTTGCACATTCAGGTACGTTATATTCTTTTATCATTTGAGGATAAATTTTTGTTTAAGTAATAGATGATGTAACGATTCATTAAGTTGTTTTGAGCACTAGAACTATTTTTCCTTCTGAAAGAACCCTTTTCAAAAACTTTCAATGGTATTTTTGGACTATTTGTGTATTTATAATTATTCTAGTGGGCTAATAAGTTTAGATAATCAACTTATGAGGTGATAAATAAATTTTTCTTTTAACCCTAAGTCACTTGACCTATATTTTAGAATAGGTTAGTAGGATAAAACAATTTTGGGATCATAAATTTTCTTTCAAAAAAAAAAGAAAAGAAAAAGAGGAATTTCAATGGAATTCATGCATCTTTAGATTAGCAACTCGAAGATAAGTGGATTTTCAATGTTTTGTTCCTATAAGGTTAGGTGAACTGAAGATAGGATTATTGTAAGTCAAACAGATTAAAGGTACCTTGGAATTGATTAGAAATCATTAGGTCATAATGACGATAGCCATATTTGTGGATAAGTTAATGCATCATTCTCTTGTCTAACTTTTCTAGTGTTGATTCTTACTATGGTATCATTATTATATATAAGTTTACTATTATTCTATTGTAAGTTGGTATTGTGTGAATGTTGTTGATGAACTGCTGGTTAGAAAGTTTTTATCGGTTCATTGTAGGTGTCATGTAGTAGCAACCAATATTGGCAAATTTGAAATCTCATTGAGACTTAATCCTAGGCTTGGAATTTTGAAACTTAAATATAGAATTAGATGAGCTTTGGATTAAACCTAGACATATAGTAAATTAGATGTTGTTAGTTTTGAAATCTTATTGTGATTATTATTTGATTAAATCGTGGTGCTACCGATCATATTCAAAAGGAAAAGATAAAATCTTGAGGATTTGTGATGTGGGTTTGGTATTCAAGGTATGTTAAGACTTTTAGACTTCGTTGAAGGACATTTTTCTAATTTAAGATTAAAACAATGAAATAGATAATGGGTAAGGGTGAAACATGGGGGTCTAGTACTAATGGTGTGACAGGCATTGGTACGAGCACCAGTGCTCTAAAGGAAAAGTTTATTACCATAGAATTATGGATTATAGTCTATGAATGCAAAGAATATGGACATTAGCTAATGTAGTGTAACATAGCTTCTTTATATGGTTGTGTTTCTTTATTGATTCCGCATATCCGTGATAGTTGAGGTGATTATATATTGTACCAATAATTGTCGTACTATGTTGTATCATTATTTCCTATATTATTGATGTTATATTGTGCATACATATTGACATAAGATCGAGTGTGTGTTAAAATCACTGTTATAATCTAACTTGGCCACATGGAGATCGTCAATGCTAGGGATGGTTGAATTTATGATAGTGCATTGAGATCGTCTGCACAGATACGAATAGATCATTTGTGCTTTATATGGACCTCGCGAGTCCCTCCATAGGTCACAAACCCTCGATGTATTCCCAAGAGATATTGTGTATATACGTTTAGAGATGACTTGAGATTTGTGGTATATCATTTTGGTGTTGTGTTGCATCTCATTATACTCTTCATTCTTATTGATTGTGCTTTGGCATTGGATATTATGTGATATTTGATTACTCCTATTTAATAACACTTGACTGTTAAGTATAGTGCGGACTTACAGAATTAGAAGATGATATATATATATATGTATGTATAAACACACACACTCTCCTGTCACTACTTCGTATGTAGTTGAGTACTCATACTACACTTGTTGCACTCTTTTGTGGTGCAGATTCAGTTCTGAGTAAGAGTATCGTGGAGCTATTTGAGTTCGAACTTGGATTATCCTGGAGTTATGGTGAGCTGTTGCGCTATTCTATAGTCCACACCTCCCTCTATCTTGTTAATTATTCTATTTTTCATATTCAGACATGATATTTCTTATGTTTAGACTTATCATCTTTGTTTCAGACTTGCATCACTATTTGAGAGGCTTTTGTTCTTATGACACCAAATCTTGGGGGTATTTTAGCTTTATGCATTTCAGACCTATAAGGGACTTATTGTCAAGGATATTTATTTGTTACTATCTTTCACTTTATCTATTACATTGAATTAGTAACTTGGTGGGTTCGCTTACCTATCGATTAGGTGTATAGGTGCCATAATGACTCATGTTTTGGGGTTATGACAAATTTGGTATCAGAGCCATTTTTGTGTCAGTATTATCGATGTAGGTCAGAGTTCAACTGAGTTTAGAAAAATCTCGGTAAGGTGGGGAAAACCTCAGTGCTACGTCTAGGCAAATCCCATGCGGTGGGGCAAACCTCAGCGAGGATGCTGAGTCCATAGAGGGGGTATATGTAACAACCCATCTTGAGATGAGATATCCCACATCGGCAAAACACATAAGAGATGCTGGGTATATAAGTAAATGACTGATCTATATACTATGAGGCGTGAGATGAGAAGTCCCACATCGATAAAAATACAAGAGAGAGGTTGGATATATAAGTAAAAGACTTGTCTATATACTGTGAGACACTTTTTGGGGTGAGCCCAAAGGGATAAATCGGTGATGGGCTAGGCCCAAGAGCAGACAATATTTCATAGTGTTGGACCAGGACGTTACATGCTTGAAAACTTAAGAAGAAATAAAAAATTATATTTCACTTTATTCAACAATTTTTTACTATTATTAATATTTTTGACAAAGTGTTACTATAAGTATTAAAAATTTGAAGAAAGAGAGTGCAAAAGGAGTTTAAAAAAAAGATAAATAATATGAATGTTAGCAAAGAGAGTGTAAGAAGGTAAAACAATATCTTTTTGATTTCTTCTATTTGAATGCAGTTAAGAAAAATAAAATAATATAATTTTTAATTTTTGTTTTTACTTTTTATCATAAATAGTTATTTTTTAATAAAAACTTAATGCATAATTTATTTTTGATAAAAAATTGAGGCTCTCAAAAATTGAGGTCCTAAGGTAGATGCCTTCAATTTTATAAGCATAAGCTACCTCTGGAGAAAGAAAAAAAAGGATTCAATAAACATGATACTAAGAATTTGAGATTATGAATGAATCATAGTGATATTATAAAGTTGTGATAGTTATAATCATAATGATAATAGTAGTGGAACATTATCGACATTACGAAGAAGAGTA
The DNA here is from genome assembly GCA_000787875.1 of Solanum virginianum. Classification (NCBI taxonomy): domain Eukaryota; kingdom Viridiplantae; phylum Streptophyta; class Magnoliopsida; order Solanales; family Solanaceae; genus Solanum; species Solanum virginianum. The sequence continues at coordinate 85,669 of DF358466.1, forward strand.
GGGAATATTCATATTATTCGATATTATTTGATAACACTAATTTGTACATCCATAAATAAAGTATCTCACTAAAATTTTACTATAAAAAATTTTTGTAGTAAAAAAAATCCTATAGATGAATCCTCAAGTGGGATGTAAGAATTGGCATGCTCACAAACACAAAAAATATGGTTTACTGGGTGATATTGATAATATAAATTTTTTTTAGTTTGTAAATTAATGATTTGACAAATTGGGATCTGGTGTGGGACCCAATCTCATAATAGAATAATATTGTCTAACTGAAAGTGACAGTAGCAAAATCAACACTGGCAGGGACTAATTTTATGAGTGCTAGAAATGTGTTAGTGTGGCAGGTTTCTTGGCCAATAACATTGCTCTAGAATGTCACATTGTCCTGTATAATGTCCTATCCACAATGAAAAAATGAGTCTTTTGAATTTCATCACTTTTATAACGAAAGGGGTGAAAAATTTACTCTTCAAGAAATATCAACCAAGAAGCAATAATGAATTTATAGAATGACTTCTCAGTTTTAGGCAAGATTTAGTTGTATTTCTCTGTACTCATTTGTAATTGTTGATTCTGTGAAGTGTAGCTAGAGTTAGCTATACCTAGTCTTGAAGCCAAACTTGATCATAATTGATTAATTTAGTAGGCAATATAGTTATTGCTTAGGGATCGAGTTTTTGAATTATAATGGCAAGGGATAAGGCATTAAGAGTTTGATCAATCTTCGATTGTAATAGCTTGTTATCCCCTGATAATAATGATATTGAGTTAAAATCTTGTGTGACAGTCGCGATTTTTTCTTCCCTTCAGAAAGGAGGTTTCTACATAAAACTTTTGTATCTTTACTTTCTGTATCTTTACTTTCTGTTATTTTCTATTCTTAATCTTTCAAAAGGCTAGGTTGAGTGTTAAGCATGATAGCATACATGCCTGACAATGTTCAAATATACTCCTTTTATACAATATGGATGATCATTAGTAGTCTATTTACCCAACTAAGAGTTGGGGTTGATCCCACATGGAATAGGTTGAAACAACTCTACTAGTTATCCTATTTCACACATTGGTTCCATTTTCATAAAACAAACACTATGGAAAAGTAAAACTTGGGATTTTAAGACCAACAAATTGGGTTTACGACTATGATTCTAACAAACTAGGGTTTAGATAGTATCAAAAGAGAGTAGGATTATTGTTCATATGATATATGACTTGGTAAGCATTTAATGTTGGTGATATATTGTTCTTTGCATTGGACGCAAAACCTAGCAAGTTATGTAATATCTAGTTCACCTCTCGATCCTTCCCAGACATATCTCATTCATCACCTCTCAGTCTCAAAGTGTATGCATACTAATTCTTTCTATTGGTTTTGGATTCACTATCCGTTCCCCAGCTCAAGTATTTTAGAGGAAAATGAACCCCAAATCTAAGATACTATCCCTTCTTGGGATCAAGCATTTGAAACCAAGGTTGATTTTTCCTAATTGCTATTATGGTTACCTTTTCCTAGTCATTACTTTCCTCTTGGATGAGTAATGAATATGGACGAATTGTCAATATGTAACACCCTACATGTCGGAAAACTTGGAAACTAGAAAAGTTGTAAATAATTTGAGATTGATTGGTTTCACAAGCCAATTTATGGTTCGTGAATTAGATCATAGGTCATACAAAAGTCTCGTTATTGAGGTCCAGAAATTAGTGAAAAAGTTTGGTCACTAAATTTCACTCCACAAGGAATGGGATGGGTCATACTCCTTTATGCGACTTGTAGTTTGAGTCGTGGATAGGAATCTAGTAGTGAAAATATTTTCTATGTCTGGAAGCATTCCACAGAAGGATTCTATGGTCCATAAATAAAACTATGAAACATACATGGCGTTTTGTGTTTTCGAAGTGCAATTTTTAGTAGCTCAAATTTTTGGATCATGCCTTGCATAAGCCAAAGCATGACTCATGGAATAGATTATGGGTCATGCATGGTGTTTCATGGATGGGTTCAACAGATTTTAAGTGAAAGACATTTTGGTCATTTCATACTTGCTAAACTTCTAAACTATGTCGTTTTGACTCTTCTAACTAACTTAACCGACCTAACTCCTATAAAATTTATTCCTAATTCATTCTATCTGATTCACTCTCATAATCCTCTCCAAAGTTCTCAAAAATTATCTCCATAAGGATTGTCTCCATTAAAGATGGGGTTTGAAGGTTTTGAAATGACCCCAAAAAGTGCCCGAAAATGTGCCTCAAAAGTGCCTAGACATAATTTCCATATATCTCAAAATTCATATGTGATATCAAAAATTTAACTTTATATTCTTGATCAGGAGGAAAAATTGAGTGGAAAATAGGTCTAACCGCAATTTTAGAGCAACCGTAGCAAAATTTTATTTTTTCAAGTTAGTGCAAAATAGTGGCAATATGCGATGTTACCACGACATGCAGCCATCATGGACCAGTGTAAAATTTGTCTCCGCGATAGATTCGCATCACGGACCTATGTATTTTGTTGCCAGTGATTTTTATCCTGGACCAAAGCTTTTGGGCCTTGGACCTAAGTCTTTTCATGCGTGAAAATACCTATATTTAGCCATATTTTACCTTCGATATCATACAAGATATTGCCTAATCTCTCTTAAACACTTAGACTAATATTTCTCTCAAAATTTAAGTGCCCAAGTTTCTTCCAAATCTTAGGAAATTCATCCAATCTTTAAGTTTTTATTCAAATCTTCTTCAAGAATTTCCCCAAAATCAAGGTATGTGGGTTTCAACCATTGGGTCATTTTACTCATGGTGCCCAAGCTTCCTTTTTAACTAAATACATATTTCTAAGTTGATTTTACATATAGGTTTTCTATTATGAATTTAACTATGAATTATGTTGGAGTTTTGTAAAAGTATGACTGTTTATGCATGTTTTGAGCGATGAATCTTTGATCTATTTTGAGCGATGAATCTTAGATCTATCTTGAGATTTGGTTAAAGGTTTTGATGTATATTATATAATGGCGTTACCAAGTATTGCTAGGATGATTTACTTTAAGATTTCTTGCATGATTTCACTCTTGAATTGCATAATTTTACACTAGCATTGCACACCCACCAAGTGTTTGATAAAATGTCAGATTATAATTTCTTGAGGAATTGAAGGTCCAATGCATGTGTTATGAGCTAAATGACTTTATGATGATGAAAGGGATGTATGTATATGGTATTCTCCTATATTATGTTGGAAATTGACCATGACCTACTTGGGGGGTTGTGAGCCCAAGTAACTATGTCGAGGGGTTTGTACCTTGATAACTGGGTTGAGGGGTTTGTACCTAAATTACCATATGTGGTAGGGTGCAACGATCCACCAAGCAATCAGTTTGTACCTTGATAATCAGGTTGAGAGGTTTATACCTCAATTACCATAGGTGGTAGAGTGAGATGATCTACCAACCAAATGAGGGGTTGGTATCTCAATAGACTATGAACTCGATAATGATGGTTTCTTCTTGTACATGTGTTATATTCTATATAAGCATGATTTACTTAAGCATTGATCATACATTCCATGTTGCTATTATGCTATCTATTGCTTATCATTATACATTTTGACCATGTTGTCTATCTCTTGTTGTATTGCATCCTACATACTTGATACAATCAAATGTACTAATGCATACTCTATGCCTACATGATGTCACCATGTAGGAACCAAAGCCACACTTGAGCATTTTCGTCCACGTGGCTAGTATGATTTCTCTCAAGCTATTTGGTGAGTCCTCCATTCTGGGGATGATCTTTATGATCTCATGCTATGTTCTAAGACTATCTTTCTTTTATGTATGTATTGACTATGAGGGTGGCCCCAGCTGCTTGTCTTGGCCCTCGCTCTTATCTATATAGTAGAGGTGTTGTTGGACAAGTTATGTCATTATGTTATAAGCTTTGACTCTCTTGATTTAATGATGTCTTATGTTATGAAAGTTTCACTTTAGCCCCTTTTCCCTTATCTCTACTCTTATTCATTTTGTTTAATACTTCCGCGACCAAGAATGTGTAATGATATGTAAAGAGGCTTGTTTTGGGTCCCCTTAGGTTCCCCATTTGTTAAGTCACATCTAGGCCTTAGGCTTGGGTTGTGACAGGTTTGGCTAAGGAATTTCCAGAATTTTTTCTTCAAATTTAAGGATTCTCACTTAAGGTATGTAGGACTTCGTTCATGGACTAGATTCATCCATGAAGCCCAACTCTATTCTCCTTTTTTCTTAAGGTTTAAGCATGAATTTCTATGGGTTTTTATGAATTGATTTGAAATGATTGGATTATGATTATTCTATAATTATTATACCTATTTATGCATGAATTATGAAGAATTACATGATTTCTATTATTTTCAACAAAGTATGTGATTTCAAGTATATGATAATTAGAGTTTGTTGAGTTGATGTGGATTCCTTTACTAACAATCTAAATTGATTTAGATTGCATAATTTCTACATGATTTTAGCTCAGCTTCTCATGAACCTACACATGACACTAGTTTCCTATGACAAAGCTATGATTTTCATGAAATATGATTCTAAGTATGAAAGGTATATTTTAATGATGATAATGATATGTTGAAGAGAGTGACTTAAGATCCTAGTGTTGATGATATGATGATAAGATGGGGAGTATACCCAAACTATATGAAAGGTTATGTAGGTGGATTATTTTAATGATGTGAGACATTTTCGTGAAGTTATTATGTCTATTTTACAAAACTATGGAAGTATGATTTTGATAAATTATTAATTATATTGAACGTTATATATGTGCATGATTATGCATTCTATGGGATATGACTTAGCATTAAATGATCTTGTGTGAGGGGGATTATCCCTAAGGGTCCTTATATAAATCCTTAAGTCTCATAGCTACGTGCCACTATAGGTTGATATTTATGTGCTATAAGGATTTCTAATGTATCCATAGTGCTTTATGATGTGACACTCACAATGCTAGGATAGAGACTAAATAATGGGGTCATTATGATGTGGTTCTCATCGTACAGGATAGAGCCTATAGGGTGAGGATCCAGTCAACCTTGTCAAAGTAAACTCCTCTTTTGCTCGGTGTAGAGGGAACATTGAGACTCCATGTAATAGTTCGCATGCTCTTATAGTCTATTATGGTCTTATTCATACATATGTATGATAATTGATGATAGGTTTTATGATGCTTCTATTCATGGTTAAACATAAATTGCTCATACATAATGTGTCCTTATTTATTGATTATGATTATGCATACTGATATTATATTCTGATGTTCCTTAGTGCATGGAATACTTGCATACTCAGTACATTCCAAAAACTAACACATACTACCTTGCATACATGATCTAACCATGTAGGGATGGGCGACAATGGGATATTCCTGTATTGCATGGCTATATTTGGATTTGCGCTTTAAAAACATGTTGGTGAGTTCCCACGCTCCGAGAACAAGCCTAGTCATCCACCAAATTGTCTAATCCTTGGTTTATTTAATCACATTCATACTCATAGTTAGGATTTTAGTTCAAAACCCTCATTTTTACTTTTTCATATTATTTGTTTTCTGGAAATAAAATAGGATAACTAGTAAAGTTGTTTCAACCTATTCCCTATGAGATTTTACCCCGACTCTTAGTTGGACAAATATATTGCTAAAAATAATCCATATTCTATAAAAAAAAGTATGTTTGAACATTATAAAAGATGGTGTCATTGCTAAGAAATACGACTTTGAAATGATCTACTAGTTTTCTATTTTTTAGTTGTAGTTATATTTCCTAATTTTACTTTTGTTTTTGTTTCCTTTTATGTAAGGGTCAAGTTTTGATGCCAGAAACTTGAAGTAAGGGAGCAACATAGATCCCCTATGACCCTGATATGCAAAGATTGATTAGGAGTTTGAATGCACAAGATCGTGAGGCACACAAAGTAAGAGAGTTGGGTGACAATCTATCTTGGGATAACGACGACAGGAACATATGAAATTAGGAAGTTATACCTCCAACACCACATCTGCCTGTACTACAAAGCGAAGGTCAGCGACTGATAAATGTAGCATGTGATGATGATATGGATGGTGCAAGTGCTACTAGTGCTATAGTACTTCCCCCACTTCCTCATGGTGTGAAGTTCATTATCACAAGCACTATGCTGCAAATATTGAACTTGAAGGGTCAATTTAGTGGAGAAGCTAGTGAGGATGCAAACCACCACTTGATGAACTTCTCTGCCACCTGTAAGTAATCGGAGATTCCCGGGGTGAGTCAAGTAGCCATCCGCCTATGCTTGTTTCCATTATCTCTGTCTAGGGAGGCAATGAAATGGCTCAATGAGTTGCCACATGACTCTATCACATGCTGGAGAGAGTCAAAATAAGCCTTTTTGGGGGGGTTCTTTCCACCATCTCGGAAACTACAACTCAAGAATGAAATAAATGCTCATAAGCAGAAACCGTTGTAGGCCTTACATGAGACATAGGACAGGTTCAAAAAATAGTTAAAGCAGTACCCATACCATAGACTCACAAATGAACATTTGAAAGAAGTATTTTACAGATCCTTCAATTTTGTCACTAAACTAATTGTTGATGCAACCTGTAGAGGATCATTCATGGTAAGGATATTGAAGAAGCCACAAAGATTCTGGATCAAGTGTCAATGAATAATAAAGCATGGTATGGCAAAGGATTCAGACAGCACTGGTTTCATCTTTGAAATATCAGTAGAGCAGAAACATAGAAAAGAAGAGTGAGACCAAGACATGGCTCACATTAAGACTCAGATAGACTTACTGACCAAGTAATTGGTAACTAGTGGGCTTGAAAAAGTCAAGGCTGTAGAGAGGGAAAATCTATATGATGATTGTGCCTTTGAGGTTTATGAGTATACCAAGTTCGCAAACAATCAAGAGGTTTCCGGACTTGCAACTCCAGGATCCAAGGTCGAAACTATCAATGGATAGATATTGTGATAGAGGGGATAATCGTGATCAAGGAAATTGGTAGCAAATAGGAAGTTAACAAATTGATCGAAATAGTGTGTATGTATATCCTGCAAATAGAGATAGGGCAAAAACTTGGTCAAGCAACTCGAGGTTGGAGGAGATGGTGACAAAATTGCTTCAAAAAGGTTGATTCAACTAAACCTGGAGTCAAAAAGCTGAGAAGTGACGTATTAAGAATAAATTAGGTGGTTAAGTCACATTCAACCTCAGTCAAACACTTGGAATAACAAATGGGCCAACTTTCTATAGCAGCGAGTCTGAGGGAAAATAGTATACTACCCAGTGACACTGTTTAAAATCCTCAAGCTAAAAAGTGAGTGTAGTTTTGGGTATGTCATGCCACAATAATAAGTCAAGCACTACCCATGATGACACTTGATGACATTTGAGTAATTAGGTATACAACTACTGATGTCTAGGGCATCACATATACAATCACTTCCCTTATTGTATACATTGGTTTGACATGCATTGGGGATAATGCATAAATTTTTGTGGAGAGTGGGGCCTCCTGAACCTCGAGGAGTTTTTTGGTCATATTTCTTTTCTATGAAGGTGTATTATTTAGTATAACTAGCATGTTTTGTTTTTTTTGTTTGTGTAAATATAAGTGTTTATAAGAGGTTATAGTAACCCATAATTTTTAAGAAAAAAATACCCCAATTGAAATTTTTTCAAAATGCTTGTATATGCGTGCATCCCATTCTAAGTGACTTGTGTGATCCTTGTGATGCGTTATATATATATTCTAGTTGGTATCTTGATGAATGAAGTATGATTGTGCTGGTTAGTATAGAATACTATTGGATTTGTGCCATGTGTGTGAGTTCATTTGTCTGATTTGGTTAATGTACTTGAAAGCTAAAAGTTGCTTGGTTAGTCCCTCTAAAACAGTTGACTGAGCAGATTAAGATAGGATCTTAGGCCAATTTTGTTGTGAAGCCACTTAGCCTAAAATTGACCAACCAAATGAGATCGTTCCCTTTGAACAAAAAGTGGAGCCTAAATAGACCTTTTCTTTGTAATTATGAAACTCATCTTCCTTATCTATCTGTAGATCTTACTTTGGAGCTAGTTCTAAGGACATTGCAAACTTCAACCCAAGTTAAAAGCCTAAGTTGAGGTTGGCTTATGCTGGCCTTGGTCCTTTAAAAAGACACTGTGTAGGAAAAGCAGAAAAGTTACGAGTGGAAAAGAGTCAAGTAATGAGAGGAAAAGAAATGTTTGGGTTGTAACCTTGACTAAAATAAAAGAGTGAAAAAGAAAAGAAAGAAAAAGAATTAATGAAAACGGAAATGACTCCCAACGGCAAAGAAAGTGGGAAAATGGGAAAAATAAGAATTTGGGGGCAAAAACTAGATGGATAAGCCAATGTAACATCTTAGAGGATTAAATTAGTGACTTTGATCCTAAATATGCCTTACCCCATCCCTAGCATATGTTACAAGCCGCAAAAGTCCTAAAGTCATTCTGAAAAAGGTCATTCGAGAGTTATGTGATAGGATTAAATTAGTGACTTTGATCCTAAATATGCCTTCCCCCATCCCTAGCATATGTTACAAGCCGCAAAAGTCCTAAAGTCATTCTGAAAAAGGTCATTCGAGAGTCAAGGTGATGAAAATAAGGGCAAGATTATGGTCTATATTTGTGTATTGATTGGATGTCTTTTGTGAGCATGTGTTTCTATATTTTAATCTCTAATTTGCATTTATATATTGTGTGTGATACTTCATTCTATCCCCAAATCGATGGGCTAGCCGAAAGGACTATTCATACTTTGGAAAACATGTTGAGAGCTTGTATATTGGAGTTGAAGGGGAGTTCAAATGTGCATTTTCCACTTATCAAGTTTGCCTACAACAATAACTTTTATGCAAGTATTGGGATGACATGGTGTAGATCGCCCATCGGGTGGTTCGAAGTCAGTGAATTGGCATTAATAGGATTGAACTTGGTGATAAATGCCATGGAACAAATTAAAAGCATAAGACAGAAATTACAAACAGCCCAAAGCTAATAAAAGTCCTACTCTAATGTTAGAAGAAGGAAAATTGAGTTCTAAGTTGGTGATTGGGTGTACTTAAAGGTATCTTTGATGATAGGTGTGATTTGGTTCGGTAAGAAAGGAAAATTCAGCCCTAGGTATACAGGACCCTACAAGATGGTAAGAAGAGTAGGAAAAATGGCATATGAGTTGGATCTACCCAATGAGTTACATTTGATTTATTTGGTCTTCCATATGTCAATGTTGAGGAAATTTATAGGTGATCCAAGTTCCGTAGTTCCCTTGCATGATGTGAACATTGAAAAAGATTTGAGTCATGAAGAAGTGTCTATTGAAATCTTAGACCAGCAAGTGAAAAAGCTAATAAACAAGGAAGTTGAATCTTTCAAAGTGGTTTGGATTCTCTAATAAGTTGAGGGTGTTATGTGGGAAGCAGAAGCAGATATGATGAAGCGTTATCCTACCTTTAAGTACATTCGAGAAAGAATGTTCCCAAGGGAGAGATATTATAATGACCCCCAGTTTAAGAGCCTTGAATACAAAAATATTAGCCTAAAAATGACCTGAAATCTAGTCCACGAGGGTTATTTACAGCCCATAGGTGTAGTTATGTCTCTAGAATTGGCCCTTTCACATGACACTTCAGGAAGTGAAAAAGTTTCCAAGAGTGGGGTAACCAGTAGACCAACTAAAGACTCATAAGATACATTACGGTCTGTAGGTAAGGTCGTGAGTGAGACTATTAGACATGAAGAAAATTTGAAGTTTGTTGGAAGGTTGCCTACATGTTACTAGATGTCCCATGAAATAGGATATAGCTGTAGAGTAGTTTATGGAATGACACCCAAAAAATAAGAAAAAATAGTTAAATATGGAAGGATTATATGATTCTAACCACGACATATAGGTGGTTACATGACCTGTAGTAAGACCTTGTGATTTAGGGTCCAACAAATTCAGTTTTCAGAAATTTTAGATGTCTTGCTAGATAAAAGGGGCCTACAACCTATAGATAGGCCTATAGCTTATAATTGAGGTTTCGTAGGTTGAATTTGGTAGTTGTCAATCCTATTCCTAAACTATGTCATTTAGGAATCGAATAAGGGACCTCATTTTAGCCTTAAAGCCTTAAATTCCTCATTCAATCCCTCATTCTTCTACTCTGAAACTCTCTATGGAAAACACTATCAAGAACAAGCCAGGGCAAAGGCTAGGGTTCCAAGGTTTTTTCTTCAAAGGTTCAAGTTTGTTTCTCCCTAAGTTTCCCCAAGGTATGTGAGTTGATTTTTGGGTACCCTTCTACCCATAAAGTTCCCTTTCTAGTATTTTACTTTTTCTTTAAGTTCCTTAAGTTAATATGTATGCTTATGATGATTTCATTATACTCATATTATTAAATGCTACTTAAGATATCCTACAACTATTTTACTAAGTAGATATGCAAGTTGGAACTATTGATACTAACCCTATGATGGCTTTCGATGTTGATAAAGGATGGGCATTTTTGATGGTCCTTAAAAAGAGAAATTTTCTTATGTTTTATGTGATTTATGATTGTTCCATTTTAAAAGTCAAGCCCACCTTTTTTTTAAGTACAACTTTCTATGATTAATGAATATGATTAGGGCATTAAGTTTTAAGTAATGATTTGTCAAAGATATAAGCATGTTGATGATTGTCGTAAAATATATTTTAGAAAGATCCCCAAGATGGAAGGACAATTCTTACGTAGTGGTTCTTAAGTTCAAGCTACTCTATGCTACTTATGATTCTAAGTTATGTTTTAAAGATTTCGTGAGATGACTTATCACTTAGAGGACTTGAGATTGGAACTTATTTCATTAGTTGAGGTATGACCACTTAAAGCTAAATCTCAATGAACCTAACTATGTGACACCATAGGACCCCTTGTAGGCTAGACTAGTGGATCCACGCAAGTTATTCATATTATTATGATGCAAGTGAAGTTGACGTAGTTCCACCTGGCAAGTGGTCTTTCGTGCCAACGTAGGGGGTTATGTTGGATTCCATATAATAGCTCACATGGTCATAAATGTCGGTTAAGGTCTACTCCCAAAAGTTTATGACTCTATAATATGTTCCTATTATATGTTATTTCTCATGCATTGACTCTTATACATATTGAGTCATCCTTATGCATGCTTAAGCTTACTTTATGTATCTCTTATCTCTTACATACTTATTTGTGGTATTTATGAATGATGGCACCACAATTTTGTACATGCATTGCATCTTATATACTTAGTACATTCCAATGTACTAACACATATTTTGCCTGTATAAATTTAACCATGTAGGGACAAACACTCCTCCATCAGCTCATGGCTAGTGTTCAACGTTCAAGACTAGCTTCGGTATTTGGTGAGCCTTTAGTTCAGGACTCTACCATTTTTCATTCTATCATGTATCTTAGTGGTATTTTGAGACAATGTATTTGTAGCCCTTTTGAGGTTACATTTTTATGTTGCACAATCATGACTTATTTTCTATTTGATGGTGACTGATCATTACAGGTTCTATCCATCGATGTAGTTGGTATGCTTATAGACATATGAAGTTAGTTATATTCAATGCCTTTTAACATTGCTTCATTGCTTAAATGGCCCATAGTCCTTTTTTTCTTATTTTCCCACAAATATTTCTATTAAATGCATATTAATGCTTAAGATGGCTTAGATGAGGTGCCTTTGAGTATCTTATTCGTCGTGCGACGTCTAGGCTCCTAGGTCGAGTTGTTACATTCTCCATTCATTCTTATTTGCTCAGTTTGTAATTTGCACATATATTCTTTAACAAATAATGTAATTCATATCGAAGTTTACCATCATACCTATAATGATTGATGATTAGTCTGGAATTTTGACAAATAATTTGAAAAATAGATAATGCTAAGAATAAAGTATGACTTTTTTTTCTCTGGATATGCTAAAAGAAATAAGTAAATGTGAAAATGTACTTTTAGTATAACAAGTAAAAATTAAAATAGAATATCTATTAACATATATAATAAAATAATATATTGGTTATTAGAGTACTTCTTACCTTGAAAATTTAACCTCTATGTTGTAAAATTAAAGCAAAACAAAAAATGTTACGAGATGAATATAATAGAGATAAGAGATTTTTTACTCTTCGAAGTGTGTTTAAATATTCAGGTATATATAGTGACTTTCCATTGTCTATGTATTTATGAAGGAAGATCATAGAGATATTATAAAGTTGTGGTCGTTATAATCATAATGGTAATAGTAGTAGATCATTATCAACAATGTGGAATATTATCGACAACATGAAGAAGAGTAGTGAATATTCATATTACTCTATAGTATTTCACAGACAAAATACACAAAAATTCTTCTGAATTTGGTAGCAAAACTTACTTTAGCACTTTGCGGTATGGGCATTTAAATAACCCTTAACAACTATCAGATTAATTTAATTTTACTCTAACACTATAATACCGGTCTCATAATAGTAAGTGTATTGCATACGTGCCTCCCTAGCGCCTCGTCAATACCACATCAACGTCATATGAATGCCACAATGCTACATTGGAAATTCTTTAAATTTTTATTTTTGATTTTTTTACTCAGTTTTTTTCCCTTTTGCACAGTTTCTTTTTTTTGAATATTTTTAGTCACTAATTAAATCTTAATTTCAAATTAATTTTAAAAAAACTAAGTCATTAGCAATAATGTTTTCTTCCAAATACTCTTCGGCCACTTACTATCATTGCCGGTCATCGATGTTCGTCGTTTTTATATTCATATATGCTAAACAAGTTCTAATTCTTAACTAACTCAAGAAAAACATAAGTTTATTTGTTGTGAATTTTACCCAAAATTATTTTTTGCCCGTCGCTTGCACTACCACTGCTAACTAGTACTATCAGAGATCGTCCAACAAAATCTAATATTCATTCATGGTTGGTTTCTGTTTTTTTTTCATAAAAAAATCCATAACTTTCTAAAAAAAATAAAATCTCAAAAGTAAAGAGTAAGGAAAACTATGTGGGTCTTGAATGTGATTTTGTATTTATATATTTGGTAAGAAAGTGTACTTTATGCAAGGTGAGGAGTTTAAAGAAGAAAAAAGAGTGGATGGAGTGGGAGGAGGGTGGTGGTGAGGAGGTTGAGGAAGAACTACGAGTAGGTAGAGGGACATATAGGGTTTTGTAGAAAGAGAAGGGGGTAGGTGAGTATGATGAAGAAGGAGAAAGTGTGATTGCGGGTGGGTAGTTCTTTGATTTTTTTAAATTATTAAATATAGACACACACTACTGAGATCTTTTTTTAAAAAATAAAGAAATTAAGTTCCTTAATTTTTAAAAAATTTTTGTCACGTCATCCATTAGATTGGGATTAAATTACGTTAAAAATTGTAAAGGAGATATTAAAATGCCCGTATAGTTAAAGTGTTAAAATAAGTCTTGTTGCCAAGTTCAAGATTTTTCTTAATGTATTTTCTATAATTCATAACACTTCTTTGAATATCCATAAATAATATGTCGTATTAAAATTTTACTATACAAACTTTTTCTACTGAAAAATTCCTATAGATGAATTTTCAAGGATGGATATAAGAATTGACGTGCTAGCAAACATCAAAATTATAAACTATATAAACTTTTTCTACTGAAAAATTCCTATAAATGAATTTTCAAGGTTAGATATAAGAATTGACGTGCTAGCAAACAACAAAATTATGAGTTACTGGGTGATCTTAATTTTTAATTTTTATGATGGAACTTCTTTGGAAGTTTGAAATTAATTACTCCTCCATAATTTGGGAGCACCCCATCTTTAATTTTTTTTAATTTTTTAAAATAAAATATAAAAATAGGCAAATGAGAAAAGTTATTTGGTGGAGCGCTCCCATATAGTGATCAATGACGTAGTAGAAATGTTAATTGGCTGGAGGCCGTTGAAAAGTCGATTGGTTAGAGTCCATTGAAATGTCGATCTCCGTATTTATTATGCAGCATTAAAATGACTATATTTTACCTAATAAATGCAATGTTTTGTTGATGATATTAAATAATATTTAACACTTCCTCCATCTCACATCTAACACTAGTGGGTTTTTGTTTTTAGTTTTAAAGTTATGAGCCAAATAAATAATAAATAATAAAAATAAAAACTGTCATTTCTCATGTAGTAATTTGGGAAATGAAAATAAGAATTCAAATTCAAGTTGAAGAAGTAATAGATGGTGGACATTTTAGATGATACGATCTTAANCTTTCCACATACTTTTCTAGACGAATCTGACAAGGAAATGTACCCACTCAAATATGTTAATATATATACTCTCTTCGTTTATATTTACTACTTTAGTATATGGGTCATGTCTATTTTAAAAGTTATATATAAATAGTCTTTTTCATTAAAATAAATACAATATTCATATAAATAAAATTAAATAAATATTTTTAATTTGATAGGATAATTTAATCTGTTATGTACAAATAAAGATGAGAAAATCAATTTAATTACTTATAACATAGATTTGTTAATACTTTATGAATACAAAAAGTAATAATTTGGAGTTGAATACACTAAAATTTAATTTTAAAGAAGACTCCTAAATATAAAAGGAGTAGTTTAATCTTCCAACATGATTTTAATAACTCTTTTTCTTTTTTAAATTTTTTATGTTGCATACTTTTATTAACAAAATATTTGATAATCTAAATTTTAGTTAATTTCAAAGTATTAAATATCAAGAAAAAATAATAGTAGTATTTTTCCTATCCTACCCTGTCTACACAACTATTTATATATGAATAGTCCGAAATCAAGAGCGAATTCTAAATATAAAGAAATTCTAATTCAAAAGTGAATCTTGAATTACATAAATAAAAGAGTAAATACTCAATAAATTAAAAAAATAGTGAAATGACTATTTAGGGGAATCTTTTAACAAAAGGCAAAAAATTCAAGCAAAATTTCTAAGTGCCTTCACACTTTTAATATATATAGTATATAGACATATAAATATATAGATTTGTACAATTTGAACTTTGCACATCCTTTAAAATATAATAATTGATATGAATTTTAACAAATAATTTGCAAAATAAGTAATTTATGCCAAACAACACTTTTAGCATTCCATTAGCACTCAAGGTAAAATAAAGTTAAAATTACTTGGAAAAAATCTAACAGAAGAATTTTCAAGTAGGGCTATAAGTATTGGCCTGCTCGGGAAACTCAAAAAATATGATTTAAAGCTTGTTTGAATTAATTTATTTTAAGTGTGTTTAAATCAAAATAATTTTTGAATACATTTATAGTGTTTGAATAATTAAATTTTAAAAGCATCCTATAATTATCATAAATGCTCAGGTAGGGTTCATGCCTGGAATGAAAGTTAGTGATAATATCATTCTAACACATGAATTATTTAAATCCTGAAAAAGGTAGCATATCTCACCTAGGTGTATGGTCAAGGTAGATATCCAAAAAGCCTATAATGCTTTAGGTTGGAGATTCCAAAAAA
>DF358466.1:128543-157558 GCA_000787875.1 Solanum virginianum
GTCAAGAAGTCAAACTCTCAAGCAAGCTAGTTGTCGTAGGTCTTTAGCCACCCTAGACTTACTATGGCCTGACCACTAGTTTTCATGATTGCTTTACGACTCAGAGCATCAGCTACCACATTTGCCTTTCTCGGATGGTATAGTATATTAATATCATACACTTTTATTAGCTCCAATCATCTCTGCTGCCTTAAATTTAGGTCTTTCTGCTTGAAAATATACTACAAACTCTTATGGTCAGTATAAATGTCAACATGAACCCCATACAAAGAGTGGCGCCATATTTTCAATGCAAATACAATCGCTACTAGCTCAAGATCATGTGTGGGATAGTTTATCTCATGTGGCTGTAACTGTCTAGATGTATAAGCAATTATCCTACTATACTGTGTCAGTACACACCCTAAGCTAACTCCTAAATAATCATAGTACACTGCATACCCCTCAGTGCCTTCTGGCAGTACCAGCACGGGTGCAGAAGTTAGCTTATCTTTCAATTTTTGGAAACTCCCTTCACACGCATCATTCCATTGCAACTTAGTTGCCTTATGTGTCAACTTGGTTGGAGGTGCAGAAATGGAAGAAAACCCTCAATAAACCTATTGTAATAGCCTGCTAAGCCTAGGAAACTCTGAACTTCCATAGGTGTTGTTGGTCTTGGCCAGTATTTCACAGCCTTTATCTTTTGTGAATCAACCCCTATTCCCACATCAGACACAATATGACCCAAAAATGCCACTGAGTTTAGCCAAAATTCACATTTAGAAAATTTAGTGTACAACTGTCTATCACGAAGAACTTGTAATACTTGTCGTAAGTGATTAGCATGGTCCTCCTCTGATTTTGAATATAATAGAATGTCATCTATGAATATTATCACGAACACATCCAAGAATCACTTGAATACCCTATTTATCAGGTCCATAAAAACTACTGGTGCGTTCATTAGCCCAAATGACATAACGAGGAATTCAAAGTGACCATAGCTGGTTTTGAAAGTAGTCTTAGGTATATCTTTCTCCTTCACTTTCACTTGGTATACCCTGACCTCAAGTTAATTTTTAAGGTTGAGTGTCTGGTAGTAAATCAATACCAAAATCTATCTTTTGTTCTAGAGGTAGACTTGGAAGTTCTTTAGGGAACGCATCAACAAATTCATTCACCACTGGAACTGATTGAAGAGTTGGTAATTCTGCCTCTATATCCCTTACTCTAACTAGATGACATATATACCCCTTTGATATCATCTTTCTTGCCTTAAAATAAGAGATAAACCTCCCCTTTGGTGCCCTAACTTTGCCTTCCCACTTAAGAACTGCCTCATTTGGAAAATGGAAGTACACTTTCTTAGTTAGGCAACCTACGGTGGCATAGCGAGAAGCTAACCAATCCATACCTATTATAACATCAAATTCCACTATTTCTAACCTTATAAGATCAGCCAGTATGTCATGGTTACAAACAGTTACTATAAATCAATTTTTGAAAAGCATTTGGTACCCTGTAACTGATCAAATAAATCATCAATCCTAGGGAGGGGGTGTTTATTCTTAATTGTCACCCTATTCAATTGTCGATAGTCAATACACATTCACAAGGTAAGATTCACCAGTTGGCGTGGACACTTCAAATGGTTTGTTCAATAATTTAGGTATCTTCTTAAGCTTCCCAGCAACTAATGAAGTAATGTATGATAGTGTATAACCGGGGTTAATTAATACATATATATTATGTGAAAAGATGGATAATGTACCTGTGACCACATCAGGTGAAGCTTCCAAATCCTGTCAACTCCCCAGGGTATAGGTGCAATTCTGGACTCTGCTAGAGCTAACTGTCCCTCTTACATCTCTACAAAGACCTATAGGTGCTTGTTGATCCCTACCTATTGGAGGAACTGATGATGAAGATGCAACAGCAGATCTGGTAGGTTATACTGTATCGCCTATACGCCTTCTCGGATAATCTCTTACTATATGCCCTGGTACGCCACACCAATAACAAGCATTTGTCCCCACACGACATACCCCTGGGTGACTTTTTCCACACTGTCTACAAGGTTGCATAGTAGTTATTTGCTGGCCTGTCGAATACCCCGCTGTCCGAGAACCTTGCCCTTCATTTCTTTGACCTAACTAATTTCTTCTGGACCCTTGAAATTATGATGGAGCACTGGCTGCAGTGTAGGAGGATGATGGACTAGGCGGTCTGTTAGAAAACTGTAGCAACTATATTAGGGGCATACCTGGATAGGGAATTAAATTGAAGACTATACGCCCTAACGCTCATATTCCCTTGGTGAAGGTTTAGGAACTTATCTGCATGGGCCTCCCAGATCTCCAGTGGCAAGTAATGATCAAGGAATGCCTTTTTGAACTCTTTCCAGGTAGTTGGAGGTATGTCTATACCCTTAGATTGCTTCCAGGACTCATATCACAATATAGCCATACCCTTCAGCCTATACATCGCCAACTCAACAGCTTCTATACCACCAACGTGCATGACATCTAAGGTGCGCTGTATCTGATCAATAAGATCTTGAGGATCCTCATTAGGGTCTAACCCAGTGAAGGATGGGGTATCCAGATTAAGGAAATCACGTATCCTCGTGCCAGCAGCCCTATTTGCGCCACCTGCATCTATAATTAGGCCTTCTTGCCTTTGGCCTTGGCTAGCAACTTTCCATGTCAATAATTGGACTACATTTCTCAATTCCTGCATTGTAGTATCAATAGGTTCTGCTGGGGGAATTTCACTATTCCAGGGTTCATCAGGAACTGATGGAATTGAAGATGTCTATGATAGAGACTCTTCTTGGGCCTCATTTCGTTGTCTCCCCTGGCTGGCTAAACCAACCACTAGTTCTATTTCCTTCCCTTTACCTCTGTTCTTTCTGGTTGCTGGCATACTTGCTGTAAAAAATAATTTTGGGTTAAATATAATCCACCTATTACACTTGGCTCTATGGCACGATCTAAAGACGTTATTGATTATTATTTCATTTAAAAATAAAATTAAAAGGTTTAAGTAGAATCCATTGTCTCAATTTATTTGACACATTTTTCTTTTTAATCTATCCAAAAAGAGTATCACACTTTGCCTCCTGCTTATAAATGTGGTGCACAACACATTGATAAACAAGACTCTAAATAGACATGGCTTTGTAGACTCCCTAGGATGATCCGCTCTGATACCACTTCTATCACAAGTAACAAGCCAAAAGGGAAAAACATATGACTAGGCTGTTGGGGCCACGCTGTCCATAGTACGATAGCTGACCACACTTTAGTTTACATAGTCTACAAAGCTTCTAAATAATGACAAGTATCTGATAAGGCTCGGGACAAGCCCCACCTAGACTAACTGTACTATACAAAAATGCAAGCTCTAGACATGCAAAAATCTGAAGCAACCTGGAGCTTGGTAACCACAGCCGGATATCATGTACTCCTACTAGGGAGATCTACTAGCACCTGTACCTGCAGCATGAAATGCCGGTCCCCCGTAAGGGACGTTAGTATAATATGATGTATTGAATATGTAAGGCAGGAGACACTGTATATGAAATAATAACGCAAATGAACTATCCACTGATATATGCTAAGAGACCACCTTTAGTTACTTCATGGGATCATGTACGTTACATTCTTTATATCACTTTACCTTTATTGTAGAATCTGCAAAATCTATGCACAGCATGCTATAAAAGACCCAGCTGATCAGGAGTAACTGTATCGGGTTTGTCCCTATGCTAGGCTAGTGTTCTAGCCCCCTCGGGCTGCCCCCCGTGATAGGATCAACCCTGGGTAGGTGACTCTCTCACCCCTTGGGCGGCCACCTATCTATAATCAATATACTTTACCTTTCAATTACCTTTGAGATGATCTTTTAGTTGTCACATTATTGGAGCTTTGGAATTATATATACAATATGTGACATGTAGATAACTATACAAGACAATATGATAATGGAAAGAGTACGTTCCACAATTAACGGAGTGCATATGAGATGTAACAACTTATGGACTTTATTTGGTAATAAGAACTCATGTAAGTTGGTGTTCACATATGTATTTAGCTATGAAGATAACTATGTAGAAAAGAATATAAACATGTGACAGAGTGGAGACACAGTTAATAATCATATCGGAGTTGGTAAGTGCCTTTATGTGCCAAGGAAAACTATAGATTTCATGCCAAGTAAAATGGAAGCAAATAGCCTTACATACCTTATTGTACAACCTCGTTGTTACCTTGGGATAACCTTTACTTCCTCAAAATGTTTAGATACAACATAGTAAGTAATAAAACTAGCATTAGAAGCCAATAGACACATCTTAGACACCCAACTTCACATAGAAACAACACCCGGGTAGCAAGCGTGCAACTACAATTCCTAGCGTATTTTCCCACTGTTTTGCCTTTAATTGTATTTTCTATTGCACATTAACATCTACAAATCATGTACAGCCTAGTGTAGCATCATACCAGCCTTATACCATTCCACAAAATAGGACACACACCACTTCTACGCTGCATACAAACGGACAGCATAACATTACATCTTTTGCTACATTTCGACGTCGGTAATTCCAAACCTATCCCAACTTTAACCAAATAGTTCTTCACACATTTACACATAACATCAGACTTTAAATAGTCTCAGACATTTTGACGTCGGTAATTCCAAACCTATCCCAACTTTAACCAAATAGTTCTTCACACATTTACACATAACATCAGACTTTAAATAGTCTCAGCAAAGTACCATATCAACAATAATAGCTATGTATATATCAGCCTACAAATTCCAATCAAGAACATAATTCCGACAACACATAAGACCTTACTGTTGCGGACTGTAAAAGCAACCAAACAGCCTGACTATACCACTGCCAATCTATCCTTTGTTAAGTACATAAGTAATACTTGCTAATAAAGAAAACCAAGAAGAGAAACAACTCATAATCAACGAGAAAAGTACACACACAGCAACATCAACAACACATGCTGTCCAGAAATTTCAGCATCAACACAACCAACATACTCTCTTATTTGTCATGAGAAAATTATAATAAACATATACTTAACATTTCTTACCTTATCGTTCAAGATTAGTATGTCCTTCAAGAACCCTAGAGGGTTAAGTTGGTTGCTCTATGATGTAAAGAAAGGAGAGAAAAGATTTCTTAAGAAAGCTGAAAATTCATCCCAAACATTAATGAAATGTGTTACTGTTTTGGAGTTCTTTTAGAGCTCACTTTAGCCGACTTACTCCTCACTTTTTGACCACATATTATCATGTATTAGTGAGCTAGTAATGCAGCAGCTTGGCCATTAGAATTGGGCCGAAATGGATCTCCAACGTGATGGACTTGGGCTGCCTAGTTCCCAATCCCTTTTCACTTACTTTAGGCCCAATTAGTCAAATGAATTAGAATGTAGTTGGGCCCTTTTCATTCTTCATGTTAGACTGTAAATACAGCCCACTTATAGTACTAAAACATTAGCCAAAGATACCCCTTAAATCAGACTTTATTCGTAATTGGAATTGGACAATTTTGACATCAGGTCTCATCTCCGTTTAACTCGCAAGTTCAAGCCAAGCAAGTAGCTGACTCACCTGCTAGCATCCTAAGTCCTACAAGCACCTCGATTGTTTTCCTTTCTTTATGGTCTTGGTCCTATTAATTCAACACAAAACTTGTATACATGCAACTTGCTTAAACTTTAGATACACATGACTCCCTTTAACGCGAGATACAAACACTTTTAAAATTGGCACTAATTGAAAGTCCTTATCATGTTTCATGTGTATAGTAAAAATACTTATATTGAGTGTCTGGGGTGTTACAAACACCTTCTCGCCTATCCACTATGGATTGCCTCCCAATCAGCACTTGATTTATTATCACCGCACGACATAGCTATCACGAGTACCTAAACTTTCTCAAGATCCTGTTCTTCAACCATCTTGATCTCTTCCACATTTCCAAGGTATGGCTTTACTCTTTGGCCATTTACTTTGAAAGTACCTCCATTTTATCTCTCTAATTCAATAGCCCTATCATCGAAGACGTGTGCTACCTGAAAGGGTCCCAACCATCTAGATATGAGCTTCCTAGGGAATAACTTTCATTTGGAATTGAAGAGTAGCACCGAGTCCCCTGGTGTGAATTGGCAGTTTTCTTTGCGATGGTCATGCTTTATCTTCATTCTTTGTTTATACAAGGCTGAGCTCACATATACTTTCAATCGAAATTCATCATGCTCATTGTGTTTTCTCAATCTAGAGGTTATTGCATCATTCCAAACCAAATTCAACTTCTGAGCTCACATATTCTTTCAATCGAAATTCATCATGCTCATTGTGTTTTCTCAATCTAGAGGTTATTGCATCATTCCAAACCAAATTCAACTTCTTCAATTCCCACATTGCTTTATGCTCAAGTACCACAAGTAAATGACATGCCTTCCCAAAGATAAGTTGATATAGAGATATACCTATGGGGGTCTTAACTTCAGTTTGATATGCCCATAATGTATCATCCAACTTCTGTGACCAATCTATCCAATCTATCTGATTTGCATTCACAGTTAGATAAAATTTGTTTAATTTCCTTATTCGACACTTCTACTTGCCCACTCATTTGGGGATGATAAGGCATTGCCACCCTATGTTTCACTCCATACTTCTCAAGAAGAGCTTTAAAAATTTTATTGTAGTAGTGAGAACCTTCATCAATAATGATAGCTCGAGGAGTACCAAACCATGAGAAGATATTCTTTTTTAAGAATGTTGTGACATTTTTCCCTCATTATTTGGTAGCGCCATGGCCTCAACCCACTTTGATACATAATCCACAATAACCAAGATATATTTGCTCCCAAATGAGCTAACAAATGGTCCCGTAAAGTGTATCCCCTATACGTTAAATAACTCGATCACCATAATAGGGTTATGAGGGAGCTCATGCTTTTGGGAAACTCATCCTTCCCTTTGGCACTTGTCACAAGATATGGAATAGTCGTGAGCATCTTAGTGGATGGTGGGCAAATAATACCCATATTCTAAGATCTTGTGGGCTGTTCGAATCCCACTATGATGCCCACCCACCAAGACAAGTGGAATGCCTCAAGGATACTCATCATCTCAACTTCAGGAACATAGCGACGAATAATCCCATCAGCACATACATAGAACAAGTATAAGTTATCCCAAAAGAACTTCTTTACATCAGACATAAACTTTCGATGCTTATGTGTGTTTAGGTAAAGTGGCACGATATTATTCACCAAGTAGTTTGTATAATCTGTAAACCAACGTATCAGATCATGAGATGCAACCAATACTCTCTCATTAAGGAAAGAATCATTTATCACCAACCCATTATCAAATTTCATCATAGCCCTATCTTTCAATCTGTAGAGATGATCTAGAACTTGATTGTCTGTCCCTTTTCTGTCGATGATATCAAAGTTGAACTCCTATAAGAGAATCACCCACCTCATAAACCTAGGGTTTGTATCTTTCTTAAACATTAAATATTTAATTTTTGAGTGATCTGTATGCATTACTACTTTGGTACACAACAGATATGACCTGAACTTTTCAATGCAAAGACTACCACAAGTAATTCCTATTTTATGATGGTCTAATTCTTTTGGGCTGCATTTATGGATTTACTAGCATAATATATGGGATGTAATATCTTATCCTTGCGCTTCTCCAATACCACACCTAGAGTGAACCCACTTGCATCACACATGATTTCAAAGGGCTTGGACTAGTCTAGAGCCATAATGATTGACATAGAGATCAACTTCTTCTTTATCTCTTCAAAGGATTTTAGACATGCATCATCAAACACAAATGTAGCATCTTTCTCTAATAGTTTACATATTGGGTGTGAAATTTTTGAGAAGTCTTTTATGAAACTCCAATAGAATCCTGTGTGACCCAAGAAAATCCTCACACCTTTCACTGAGATATATGGAGGAAGTTTCTGAATTACCTCCACTTTATCCCTGTCAACCTCAATGCCTTTGCTAGATACCCTGTACCCCAACAGTATACCCTCTTTCACCATGAAATGATACTATTCCCAATTTAGTACCAGATGGCTTTCTTCACATCTTTGCAAAACATCATGTAGGTTCCTCAAACAATCCTAAAATAAATTCCCAACCATACTAAAGTCGTCCATGAAGACTTCAATAGTGGTCTCCACAATATGTGAAAAAATGGGCATTATGTATCTCTCAAATGTCGCTGGGGCATTATACAACTCGAATAGCATCCTCTTGAATGCAAAGGTACCATAGGGGCATGTAAATGTGGTCTTCTCTTGATCCTCCAGAGTAATGATGATCTGATTATAACCTGAATACCTATTTAGAAAGCAGTACTACCCCTTTCTAGCTAGCCGATCAAGCATCTGATCCATGAATGGCATAGGAAAATGATCCTTCTCTATCAAGATATTTAGCTTTCTGTAGTCCATGCAAGCCCTCCATCCTGTAACTGGTCACATTGGGATGAACTCATTATTGGCATTAGGTACCACTCTCATACCCCTTTCTTTGTAACACACTGTACCAGGCTCACCCATTCACTATCAATGATCGGGAAGATTACCCTTACATCCAACCATTTAATGATCTCTTTGTGCACCACTTCTTGCATAAGACGGTTGGGATGCCTTTGATGCTCAATGCTAGACTGGTAGTCCTTAACTAACTGGATTTTATAAATGCATACCCTAAGAGGAATACTAATAATGTCTGTAATTATCCATTCGATGGCCTTTTTAATTATTTGAGCACCACTACTAGGGCATCCACTTGCTCATCATTCAAATCTTCAGCTATTATAACTACCGAAGTGTTACCAAGTCCCAAAAATGCATAATTCAAATGTGCTGGAAAGGCCTTCAATTCTAACACCAGTGCGACTTCTATGGAAGGCTTTATAGGTGGTAAATCCTGATTCTACAAATCTAGCTCAAGCTTAGTTTGGCGCCTAGAACCATAAGACACCCCTAAAGCATTCACTGTCTCCTCATAGTCTGGGATATCACTACCATCAAAATTCATCAATACTACCTCCAAAGTGTCAACATCGAATCTTACCTCATGTGGTACTTCTAGCTCAGCATCATCAATATTTTTGATAACAGAAACCACTCTAACATCATTCTCTTTTCTGACTTTCTGATAGATGTTGAACACGACCTCACCTTCACAAATCTAAACTTGAGTAAGCCCTTCTCCATATCAAGTAACGTGCGACCTATAGCTAAGAAAGGCCTTTCCAATATAATAGGAACTTCAAAATCAACTTCACAATCAAGGATCACAAAATTTGCAGGAAATATAAATTTCTCCACTTTAACCAACACACCATAGTGTATCCCCACATGCTTCTTCAATGTTCTATCCGTCGTCAACAACCGCATGTTAGTTGGAGTAGGGGCGTCCAAACCAAACTTCTTATAGACCTCAAGAGGTATCAAATTGATACTAGCGTCTAAATGACATAACACCCTTATGAACTCCGCATCACCTATAATGTGATGTATGGTGAAAGCATCTAGATCTTCACACTTCTGAGCTAAAGACTTCATAGTGATAACATTACAATGTTGAAGCTCTTGAGAAAGCTCTTGACTCACAGTGCGTGTCTAGGTGATCAAGTCCTTCATATACTTGGCATAGTCCGACATTTTCTCCAATGCATCAATAAGAGGGATGTTGATGGATAGTTGCTTAAGCATAGTGAGAAAATGCTTAAACATGCCTTTCTCCTTACTCTTTTTGAGTCTTTGAGGGAAAGGAGAAGGAGGCCTTGGGACAAACTTATACTTTAGTTACTCTTTAGCTGTCTCACTAGCCCCATATTTGACACAATCATCTCCTTTAACCACATCCTTATTTACAACTATCTTCTTATAAATATCTTCTACCTCAACTAGTATAGGAGGATCAATGGTTCTCTTCCCACCTCTAGTAGTAACTGCCATATATTACCCCTCATTCTTAAGATTTTGCACTTTGATGCTAGGCAATGTACCCTTCTGATACAGTGATTCAACTGAATTAACACTTGACCAAATTGTTTCCCAAGCTATTTATTGACCACAGAATGAGATTCTATCGTTTGATTAATACTTGTAATATTAGATTTCATGCCTTTTAGGGTCTTATCTTCTGTTTTTGCCTTCTTTAATAAGTGGTCAAACATCTCCTCAATTGTAGAATTGCTTGTGCCTACATCATGATTATGTGGTGGCACATATAGACCATTTCTAAAACCATCTCTTTGACCCTAATCTGCTTCTGGACCCCTATTTCTATCATAATAACCATCCTAGTTGTCTCTATAAGCTCCATCTCTACCATAGTTTTGACTTTAGTTTCCTTGACCTTGGTTCCAATAGTCCTGATTTGACCCTTGGACGTTGGTCCAGAACAACCCTATCTGGTCATTCACAAAAAATGCATTCTCCTAAAAATAAGGCTTCTCATACATGGGTGTACGTGGAAATTAGTGAACTACTACATTTACCATTTCTTGGTTTTGCTTGATAACCATATCCATGCTTGTACGAAGCTGAGCAAGTTATTGTATAATCTCCTCATTAATTTTGGCTTGCTCTGAACCAAATCTAAAATTATATAAACCCTTTGTTGAAGCTCTAACTCATTGTCCCCATGCACAATTCATCTTGACCACTTGCTCCATACGTTTTGTAATCCTTACAAATGGTTCATCTAGAAACATACCCATCATAATAGTGTCTGCACAAGCCTGACTATTCTCATCAAGGGCACCGTAGAAGCTATCCACCAGGGCATCATCAACAATCTTGTGGTCAGGGATGCTCCTCAAATATTTAGTAAATCGCTCCCAAGTAGTACTTACCGAATCACCAGGAAGTTGCTCAAAGTTGTTTATCTAGTCCTTTAATTTGAGCTTCTTTGATCTAGAGAAGTACCTCTCCAAAAAGGCCTTCTGCAAATCTGCCCAACTAGTGACTAAACTCTATGGGAGCTTAGATAGTCAAATGCATCATTCCCCATAAGAGGTAATAAGAAGACACGAACTCACATAGCATCTATAGATAGATTCTGTGTCCCCATCACACTCTTACAAATAAATGCAACATTGTGAAAGTGGCTATGTGGATCCTCCGATGGTACGCCCATAAATAGCCCATGGTTCTGCAGCATCTATAGCAACCCACTAGAGACTATGAACGTTGTGTCTGTCAGTAGTGGTAGTAACACAATAGCTCCTATTACATCCATAGCCATAGGATTCAACCTGTACTGATTCTATTGGTAAGCATCCTCATTGAAATATCAAGGCTGTGGAATATTCTCCAAAGGAGATGGGTTTTCATTCTCATCATCATCATTATTGTTCTGATTCAAAGTTGCATTGTCCATGTTGTTGGCATTTTCTTGGACCATTCTTCTTGTAATTCTTTGGATCTTTGGATCAAGAGGATATAAGGGATTTCCTTAACTCCTAGTGTAGGACATATACTAGTAGTATACCCTAAAAAGAAACAAAAACAAAAACAAAAGTAAAATATAAGGGAACTAAGAAATGATACTTGAATTACAATTACTAGTGAATTTAACTAAGTCTAGCCGTATTCCTCGGCAACAGCACCATAATCTTTGAACATGCCTAAGTTACACCTCTCTTTTGGAGGATAAAGTGATTGTTGTCAAATATAAAACTAACCAAGGTTAGGGTCGAATCCCATAGAAAATACGGAGACTCATAACAATTCACGAATAAGCTATTCAAAGAATTAATCAACTCAATTCCCCCGGGGGGGAGGGTTGAAGTAATCAATAAAAAAACAAACTACATCAACTATAATGGAAGAGAATCAATAATAGAGAGAAACTTAGGTATTGTGTTCCCCAATAATTCACCAACTCAATAACACTGGATAACCCAATTCTCGACTAGAGTATAGCATGCAGGACGTTAATTTAAGTTCACCAAGCCCTTTGGTCAAAGGTGTGAGCCGAATTTCACTATGTGACTTGGCCCATCTCCATAGTGTGCAATACTAACCATTACCTATAGTGTCATTCAACCTTCCCTTGGTTTAGTTTAGTTGATTAACTGTGAACACGTCATCAAATCCTGCTAATCAATCTCTTTTCCTATTGATTACTACATTGACTGGGGAAGCAACACTAGGCAAGTTCTAATGTTAGCCACTACTAGAAAATATGCAAAACCAAGAGAATTGATTAATACATGCAAATACCCATTCCATGAATTTCAAATTACTCGGGTTTATTTGGTTAGATCTTCATGGTTCCCACAACCTCGATTTATGGATTTGGCTACTCATGCTATGGGTAGATGAAGAAATTATGAATTGAGAAAACATAATTAAACGCTTGCCCAATTGAATTGAGAATTAAGCAAATCCACTATCACGACCCAAGCCTAGGGTCTAGACACGACACGGTGAGTGGGAACCCAAAGGGACCCAAACAAGCCTCTTAGCATATCAATCATACATCCTTTGTCGCAGAAGCAAAATAACAACAACATGAGATACAAAACAAGGGAAGTGGGACTAAAAGATGTGTTTGATAATCATAAAACATTTCAAGAGTTAAGCTCATAGAAAAATTACATCTTAATATCCAACAACACCTCTAATATAAATTGCAGCGGGGGCTAAGATATATTTCGGACTCACCCTCATAATCATAAGTGTTCAACAAAAGAAGTCTCAATATAGCAGGAGAAGTAAAGATAGTGTCCTCGAACTTGAGGAATCACCAAAATGTGTTTTAATGGATCGTACTAGCAACATGAAGGATGATCAAGTGGTGCTCCAGTTCCTACATGGTAATATCATATAGGTATAGAGTATGCATTAGTACATTTGAATGTACTAAGTATTTAGGATGCAATGCAACAATACATAAGCCAATATAGTCAAAATGCATAGTAATAAGCAATAGATATGTGAGATCTCAACATGGCATGCATGGTCAATGCTTGAAGTAAAATATATTTGTAAATCATTGAACTTGCATAGAACATAATACATGTGTGCAAAGAGACCCTAAATGATATAAGTAAGAGTAAAAGAGCTACAACTTGGAATCCTAATGATTACGCCTCATCGGTAAAGAGGTGGTCTACTTTCCAAGGTAAACCATACTTCACCTTACAGAAGCCCGTCCCATTTCAGAGAAGTAACCCCGCTTACCAAAACCCATCCCATTTTGTGGTGGATTTCATAATAAAGTTCACTAAATGGGTCCACAAGTATAGCAAGGGTATAACATAATCCTATGTTAGCACATAGTTTGAGGAAAGAAGTATGGACCTTTGAAGGTAGTCCACATCGATATCCAATCCATTAGTGCTAAGTCTAATCCCATGGAATACTTGACATAATCATAACTTTAATAACTTGTAAGAAACATGACATGAGTATCTCTAAAACATGCTTGACCTCTAATGGTGAGCCTAACTAAAAACATGAGAGTAGATCATAATTATAATCATACATGAACCCTTGCTTTAACATGAATGGCTCACAAGAGGTAAAAATCTTGAAATAGGGCTTAACTTGATACTTGTAACATCATAAATACTTTTCATGAATTCAATACATACTTGAAATCCCTTAATCATCATATTGTCTCTTGACTTGTAAATCATAAAATAGATCATCAATAACTTGAGAATTCTTCACTTGAGATTTTATCAAACACTTGGTGGGTGTATAATGCTAGTTCAAAATCATGCAAATCAAGAGTGAAATAGTATGAGAAAACTCAATGCAAATCAATCCACCAACATATTGTAAAACCCTCATATAGAGTACCTTGAAATCCATCATAAAATCTCATAATAGATCATAGTTTCATAGCTCAAAACATGCATAGTCTCAATAGATATACCCAAATCATGGTATAAGCTTGAAATAGATAGTCATGAATAATAAATAAAAATTTCATAAAATCCCAACATACTTCATGCTCATATTCATAATTAGAGATTCACATAGATGATACAACTTGAAAACATGCAATTTTCTTAAAAAGGAAGATTGGGCTCTATGGGTTAAAGGACCCAATGGATGAAACCCATATACCTCAAACTTGGGTTTGCTTGAGATGAGCTTGAAGAGAATCCTTGAGTTCTAAAGTTAGGCTTGAAATCCTTGAATTGTGAATGAGATATTTGGTTAAGCCTTGGAGAGATTTTTAAGAGTCTTGAGTGATATAGAGTTGAAAAATAGCTAAGTATAGGTGTTTTCATGCATAAGTGGGGATGGAGCTATGACCCCAATGCCCTTGGCTGAGATAGAAAAATCAAGGAAAATAATACATTGGTCCGCGCCCTTGGCACGATGCAGACCAGATGTAAACAACCCTCCAACACTAATCCGCACACCTGGTGCATCACGGCCAGGTCGCGGATGGCCACTAGAAATCAAAAATTAGCAAAACTTATTTTTCATTATGGGTTCTCTAAAATTTGGATTATACACATTTCCCACTCGATTTTTCCCTTGATCAAAAATATGACATCAGATATTCAATATCACGCATGAATTTTGAGATATATGAGAAGTACAATTATGGGCATTTTTGAAGTATATTTTTAGGGTATTTCATTCACAAAATGTATTTACGACTCATATAGGCTTCTATGAGTCATAATCAAGGTATCGTAATAATCTATTAAGATCTTGCCCTTAACTTCAATGAACCATCTTGACTCATACTTTAGACTCATAAACTTTAACTGCTTCAAATTATTCCTCTTTGGAAATCTTCACGAAACCTATATTCTACTCCTAGAATTCTCTATGACTCATATAGAGATCTCATATAGCTGATCCTCAGATATCATCCTTCACTAGAATTTGTCAAAATTGCCTCTACGACTCATAGAAATATTCTATGACTTGTAGAGGGTCTCATAAATCACCAAAAACTAAAAAACTCATCAATTTTGCAGTAAAGTTATGCCAACCTACTTTCTTATAGACCTAAACATAAAAACCATAAATGTCACATTGAGAACACACAAAATCCTCAGATTTAGGTATCAAAAGTATTGTATTTCAATAGCACATCAATGCCTACATACGATCCTCCAAGGATGAAATTGCCTGGCCAACCCATGGCCTAATTTGCGAAATAAGTTGAGTCAACTGTGAGTCAGCATAGGATAACCTCTGTGCCATGGCCTATAGAGATATGGCATACCTGTAAACCATGCCTATGGGAGAGCCTATGATGATGTGGCCTGTGAAATAAGAATAAAAGTAGTGGGCCCTTCTCCTCATCTACCTTGCACTATAGGGGCCTATCCTCAGTAGCAACACTAGTGGCGGTGGTAGTTTGTGGAACCTGAAGCGGTGGTGTTAAGGTGAACGTCTCTGGCGTAGGAGCAGGATGGTGTTGTGCTCGTTGGAGTGCCACCAAGTTCTTCTCTGCCTTGATTAGGATGGCATCCAAGATATGCTGGGCCTCAATCAGTGAGTCCAGCTGGTGCATACTCTCCACCCTAAACTCTAGACAGAGCCTATATATGAAGAAGGGATAAGGGACGGAGGTGGACCTCTTAAGGGTGGCTTCGTGAATCTGTTCGGTGATGAGGCAGGCCCAATAAATTTGATAACTAGCTAAGATGCTGATAAGTAGCACTACACACTCCAGTGACAAGGGATTATCAGCAAGTATCAATCAGATGAGTGATCTGATAACCACCCACCAAATCTTAGCAGGGATATTGAGCAAATCCTTGACAATAGACTACGAGTTTGTGGTGACCCATGCAGGTTCAGAACCCTGTGCAGCAATATAACTAGCCATCCATCTCATTAAGCTAGCTCTGCGCTCTAAATCTCTCATCACCAGTATGTCCCTCGTCTGACCCACTCTGTAGTTAAACTCCACTGTGGATTTGGGGGTAAAGAATTTAGGCCCAAATAGCATGCGACGGATGGTGGTCTCAGAGATACCCACCCTCCGGCCCCTCACTCTAGTCTCGGTCAGTCTGTATGAGTAAGGGGCTTCTTCCCCTTAGGAAGAGTGCTGTGAATAATGGCTACATATTATACAACTCCCTCAACATAGTTTGGGAATATTACTCGAGTGAGTTGGTCAGCCACTGAAGCCCATATCTGATCATCCTATCTTGGAGACTAGGGATACTATCGATTCTATCAGGGATGATTTGGGGCTCCTCAAAAATAAAGCAGGCTGGCTTTCCCCACTCTGTCTGCTGCTGGTCATTCATATATATATCTTGCATTCCATTGATGCATTGCTAGCTAGTAAGAGCATATGGTGAAGATGGAGATGATTGAGGACTACGAGATATTTTATCTTTGATCCATCTTCAAAGCCTCACTCAGAGCTGGACTTCTCTCTGGGTGGAGTTATCTGAATAGAATTGTTCTTTTCATAGCCTCCCTCATCTAAGTAGGGAGTACAGATAACAAGAGTCTAAGTCTACCTAGCTCTGGCAACAACTGTAGTTTGAGGTTTAGCAGCCTCCAGGTCTGGGTGGACGCCAAGCTACTCTACTAATCTACTTGGGTTAGAAGCCTGCTCATCCTTCAAAGACTTATCTCTAAGCCTC
The DNA here is from genome assembly GCA_000787875.1 of Solanum virginianum. Classification (NCBI taxonomy): domain Eukaryota; kingdom Viridiplantae; phylum Streptophyta; class Magnoliopsida; order Solanales; family Solanaceae; genus Solanum; species Solanum virginianum. The sequence goes on from DF358466.1 coordinate 145,200, forward strand.
CTCTATGGAGCCCTAATCTCATCACGTTTAGCTTTTGGGGCCATAATACCTGAAACATGAACGTTTATGCACCTTTGTTAGCCCTACAAATCAAAAAATAAAATATAAAAATAATTTAGACTGACTTGCAGAAGAGTTTATGAAAGCACCTCTACGGGCCGTAGTGGACACTATAAGCAGAAAGGGCTCTCATAAAATAATGGGCACAAAATGTTTTCCTCACTGGAAAAGTCTGTGAGACCAGGTATGACTTATAAAATGATTTACGAGTCATCAACTGAGTTTTAGAGATTTCCAGTATCTAAAATTATTTCAAGCAGGGATCTATGGGGCCTCTCTATGAGATGTAAAGTGGTCTAAGACTCATAAAAGGTCTCATCAGATGGGTACTCAGAAACTCTAAGTTTCTAGAATCTTGTACACGGGGGATTAAGACTCATGAAATATTCCACTAGCCAGAAAATCCACTCGTAGACAAGAAAACTCTATCACCTGAGTTTCTTAGTCCATTACAATGGACCCTCATATGACTTTTTCTACATTATTCTAACAACATCTAAGCAAACACATACACCCTCATGATTTTTGCAAAACAACCAATACGTCAACATGTTATTCAATATGTATATCCCATGAAAAATAATTAGACATGTTTCCCCAATCCTTTTGAGCACGTATGAATGATTTCACAATAAAATTATGCACCTATGTTATCATCCACCAAACTACACACACAATCAGTTTAGTACAAATGGTGGGTGATTCAATAAGTACCTCAAACATATTATTCAAATCATATAATCAAGGCAACGACACCTAATTCTTGACTTAGATACAAATTTCAAGAACAGGCAACCATAATTTAAGCATCAACATGTTAATTGCACACATGGATTTGTGTCTAACACTACCATTCTCAACATAATTTTCACCATAATTTAAGCATCAACATGTTAATTGCACACATGAGTTTGTGTTTTAAACTACCATTCTCAACATAATTTTCAATTTAATCATACAAATATAGGCAAATTAAAGGTATTGTATTAACCAAAAATTTACCATTTTGTGTTACTAGATTGTAGAAGATGAAGGAGGTAAGGAGACACTAAAACCCTTGTTTACCAAAAAACATTATTGGAAAAGAGGGAAGTGATCATCAGTGGTGGTAAAAAATTCTTGGGGGTGGGGCATGGCTGGGTAATTTTGTAAATAAGGGCTGAAATAGGGTCAAAATAATTTGACCCCATTATTTATAATTTGATCAGGTTAGCTGAAATTTGATGGGTCTAGACTCTAGAAGACCCCGATTATGAGCCGTGGAGTGTTTTACGACTTATGATATGTGGTTTCAAAGAACATACAAACCCTATATTTCGGGACTGGATTTCATAGATCAGTCTACGAGTCATAAAGTGAAGTACGACTCGTACAGTTAGTCATAGAGACTTCAATACTTACAAAAATTTTAGAAAACTTATCTAGGGTCCACAAGCCCCATTCACGACCCATAGTTTTATTGATGGATTGTAAAGTTAACTCATGGACTAGCGTGTACAACCTTTTACTTACTGCCAATATTTATGAAATGGTGTATGGGTCGTAAAAAGGTTTACGATTCATAGAGCCAGTCATAGAGGCACTTCCTGATGCCCTTCTTAGCTAGGAGTGGTTGACTTGGTCATGTACCTGTATATTCTTCATAGAACACACTATTACCCTATATCCAACCAGCAAATATCTAAGATTACAATTAATATACAAGAAAATAACTACGTATACGTCCAAAAACTAAAAATAAAACTACACTATAACTACTACATAAAAATCCTTGGTTTCCTCCCAAGTAGCACCTGATTTATTATCGCGGTGTGACTTGGAAAAATTGGTTACTTAGTTTTCACTAATTAAGAAGACTTCATTCTTCAATTATAGGCCTCCTCATAGCCTTACAGATATTGAAGACAACCTCTTTATCATTCAACTTGAACCTGAGTTGTCTGGCTTCCATATCCACTAGTGCTTGTCTAGTGGCTAGGAACAGTCTTCCTAAGAAGATTGGGACGTTAAAGTCAACTTCGCTGTCTTGGATCTCAAAGTCTATGAGGAATATGAACTTTTCAACTTTGACCAGCATATCATATAGTATCCCCATAGGCTTCTTCATCGTGTGACCAACCATTAATAATCGCATGCTCATCGAAGTAAGGGCTACTAATCCTAGCTTTTCGAAGTCCACAAATGTTGACACCTAAATCAAACAGCACCCTTGCGAACTTCATGTATCCAATGGTGTAGGGTATGGTGAAAACACCGGGATCTTATCGCTTCTAAACTAAGAACCTCGTAGTAATAGCACTATAATACTAAAGCTCTTGGGAGAGCTCTTGACTCACAGTGCACTTCTTTGTAACCAGGTCCATCATGTACATTACATACCCTAGCATCTTCTTCCTATGCCTTAATACGAGGGATATTGATGGATAGTTGTTTTAGCATGGAGAGAAAGTGCTTGAACATACCTTCCTCCAGCCTCTTTTTGATTCTTTGAGGGAAGGGAGGAGGAGGCCTAGGAATGCTCTTTAACTTTTGTCTCGCATTAGCAGTTTCACTCACCCTATCCTTACCATAATCATCTGCTTCTCTCGAGTATCATCTTCATCGACTAGCATTGAAGGATCAATGATGCTCTTCCCACTATGAGTAGTAACTGCCATACACTGCCCTTTATTCTTAGTGTTTTGAATTATGTTGGTAGGCAGTGGTCCCCTCTAATGCTGATTGAGTTAAGTCAACACTTGACCAAACAATTGCTCAAGCTATTTGATAGCCATAGAATGAGACTAACTTTTCTTGTTAATACTAGAAATTTCAGACTTTATCCTCCTCAAAGTTTCATCCAGTGTCTGATTTCTTTAATAGGTGATCAAACACCTCCTCGATTCTTAAACTACTTGAACCTACCTCATGGTTATGTGGTGGCACATAGGGACCATTTCTGAAGCTATCTCTGTGACCCCAATCTGTATCTCTCTTTGGGCCCCTGTTGCAGTCATAGTATCCTCCATTGTTGTCCCAAAAAGCTCCATCTCTGTTGAATTTCTAACCATGGTTTCCTTGACCTTTGTGCCAATAGTCCTAATTAGACCATTGGGCATTGGTCTGGAAACCCCCAATCTGGTCTGATGAAGTAGGTATCCTCCTCATAATAAGTCTTATCACGTATAGGTACACATAGAGGTTGATGAACCACTGTACTAGCTCACTCCTTGACAAGCATGTTCAAGCTCTTGTATAATTTCTTCATTTATCTGAGATTGCTTCGAACAGGTACTAACAATACAATAATTGTTGGTAGATGCTCTGTCTCTCTGCCCCATGCACAATTAATCTTGACCACTCTCTCCATTCTTTTTGCAATCCTTGTGAATGGATGATCTAAGAACATGCCCCTATGATAGTGTTAGCACAAGCCTGACTGTTCTCTTCAAGGGCATGGTAGAAGATTTGCACCAAGGAATCATTAACTATATCATGGTATGGGACGCCCATAAGAATTTGTTGAACCTCTCCTATGTAGTACTGATCGAATCACCAGGAAGTTCCCCAAAGTTGTTGATCTGGTCTTTCAACTTGAGTTTCTTTGATCTAGGAAAGTACCTCTCTAAAAATACATTCTACAAGTCAGCCCAACTGGTGGTTGAACTCTGCGAAAGCTTAGATAGCCATAGTATTGCATTGCCTGTAAGAGACAATGGGAAGACATGAAGTCCTACAGCATCCATAGATAGATTTTATGTTCCCGTCACACTCTTGCAGATAAATGCAATGCTGTGTAGGTGGCTATGAGGATCATTCGATGGTAAGCCCACGAATACACAATTTTGCAGATGTGAAGAAACCCACTTGAGATTACAAACTTTTTGTCAGTTAGAATTGGTGGCAACATAATAAATCCAATCATCTCCATAGTCATATGATTTAGCCTATATTAATTCCATTGATAAACATTGTCTTTAATGTTCTGTGAGCCTCAAGAGGAAGTGGGTTCTTATGATCAGTATTTTTATTCTCGTTCCTAGGTAGATCTGCGTCAACCATGTTGTTGGTATTATCTTGGCCTATTCTCCTCAATGTTTTGTGAATTTCTAGGTCAAATAGAGTCAAGGGTCTGCCTCAACTTTGTGTGTTGGCCATACACTACACTTACACCTTGCAAAGAAACAAAAATAACAAAAACATAAATTATGGGAAATAAGGATTAGTACTGAAATCACTATGAATTAACTAAGGCTAGCCATATTCCCCATCTACAGCTCCAAAATATTGATTTCACCCAAGTTATACCTCCTTTTTAGGATAAAATGATCATTATAAAGAAATAGACCTAACCAAGGTTAGGGTCGAACCCATAGGGAATACGTAGACTTAAGAAAATTCAACTACAGTAATTTGAGTGGATTAACCAACTTACTTCCCCAAAGGGGGTTTTGGAATAATCAACAGAAAACTAAACCTAACTAACACAAGAGTGAAATTATTATGGAGAGAAACTTCACAATTTGAGTAATTAACTGACTTACTTCCCCAAATGAGGGATTTTTCCAATAATCAATGGAAAATAAACCTAACCAACACAAGTGTGAAATCAATATGGAGAGAAACTAGGGTATTGTGTTCCCCATGATTGCCTAACATAGTATCACCAGATAACCTAATTCTTTTCTAGTGTGCAGCATGCAGGATAGTAAGTTAAGTTCACCATTCCCTTTGGTCGAGGCAAGAGGTGAATTTCACTATGTGACTTAGCCCATCTCCACAGTGTGTATTACTAACCCTTACCTATTAATCCCAGTACAAACTGCCCTTGGCTCAATTCGGTTGATTAGATGAGAACACATCAATCTAATCCTATTAATTAATCTTTGTTCCTATTCATTACTATCTTGGTCTAGTTAGTAACACTAGGTGGGTTCTAATGATGGCCATCACTAGGAAACACGTAAAATAAAGAGAGTTAATTAATACATGTATGCACTCTTTCCAAGAATTATGAATTATTCAATTTTACCTTATTAGTTCTTCATGGTTTCCACAACCCTAGTTGTGGATTTAAATACTCATAATTTGTGTAGATGCAAGACTTATGAATTCGAATAATAAAATATAGTACTTACACAATTGAATTAAGAACAAGTAAATCCAACTTCAAAGAGAATCACAAGATTAAAGATGAAATCAAAGTACAAGTGTTCTCAAAACTCTCCAAAAATTGTTATATCACTATTTTTTTCTCTTTAATTGTTGAGTTCTCTGTGTACTCTACATCATTCTCTTCCAAAAAAACCCTAAAAACCTATTTATAATATTTAAAATACAAGTCCTAAACAAAATAGGATAGTTAGGTTAGCATACCTCACGAATAGGTTTACGAGTCGTATTGCATTCCATGGCTTATCGTCGGGGTATCATGTCGTGCTGCTGGAAAATTGGACTTCAAGCTATGATATCCCTCTATGACCCATAAATTGGATTATGTCCTGTAAGGGGTTTCATCTGATGAATCTTTTAGAAAGTCTCAATCTCTGATCCTTAGGGCACGAACCATGGTCTACGATTAGTAAATCAATCCACAACCTATATGCATGTTCGTAGAATCAATTTTAGAAATTCATCCCCTCACTAGAATTATCCATAAAACCCACTCCATGATCCGTAGAGTGAATGATGATGTTCATGCTCCAATAAGAAAGTGGTCGGTATCAGTAATTAACCTAACCGATGGTTTGGGTCGAATCCACAGGGAATACAGGGTGTGACTACAAGGATTCACTATGAAACATTTCAAGTATCTATAACTAAAATCTCTAAATAGGGGGGTTGATTCAAGAACAAAAACAAAAATAAACACTATACCATGATGCGAGAAAACACTCAGTTTTAGAGACAACTTGGGAATTGTGTTCCCCAAGGTTCGTTGACTCGATTACCCTAAACAAGATAACAATAATTGGAAATTCATATGTAGGATGGTAACTTAGGTTCTTCCAGCCCTCTTGTGAACGTGAAGGTCGAATTTTAACATGGCCCTTGGTCGATAACCATGGTGTGCCAACTAACTGTTTCCTATTGTCCCAATCAACCTCCCCTTGGTCAGGTTTGGTTGATTAGATGACAACACATCAATCGAATCCTTTCATGTACTTCCCTTTTCCTATTCATCAGTACCTTGGTCGGGATAGTGATAGTAATCGGGGCTTGGTGTTGGCCACCACCAAACAATAATCATAATGAAGAGAAATAAACAATACATGCGAACCTCCAATCATAGAAATGCAATAAAACTAGGTCATCTCAAGTCAACTACCTATGGTTCCCATAACCCCAAGTTGTGGGTGCTTAGCCACTCATGGCTTAGGCAAAAGCAACAAAAATGCAAATACAAGACAAAGTTGAGAATTTTATCTAAAGCAATAAAGAGTGAAGACATCACAAGTTGCAAATCACAAGCTTGATAGATTGATAATGAGTACAAAGCAAGATTTGCAATCCCCAAAAGTGGGTTTTTCAAGAGAAAATGAAAATTTATTCTAAAACCGTAAAATATTCTTGAGAGAATATTCAAAGGCACATTCAATGTTCAGAATCTAGGATCCCTTTGAAATAAAACCCTAACAAAGTATTTATAGTAGTTACACATTTAGCCCTAAAAATTATATAGAAAAGATAGCTGGCAGCTGGTACATCTCGTAGGTATGACTCATAGGGTGACCTACGAGTTGTATTCGAGGTCTCCTATTAGGTGTTCTGGCATTTTGGACTCAACTATTATGATCCACTGGTGTGAGTCGTTGCTTAGGCTACGAATCGTATGGTCCTTTCATAGTCTAGCCCTTCAGTTGTGAGTCCAAAGTTTTGGCTCTCTGTTTCCTACTACGATTCCACCTGTGTGAGTTATATTGAGACCTACAGCTCGTAGGGTGGCATCATAAGGCTGACCTTCACTTAGCAGCTTTTTTATTTTTGCTCTCTGTTTCTAGATACGAGATCACCCTATGACTGATTGCTTAGGCTATGACTCATAGGTGACCTCGTATCTTCTGTACTTCAGCAAAACCTGTAATTTTTCTCCAAAATCATGCCAACCTACCTTATTTGCGATAACAACACAAAAACACATAAAAACTATACAAAGTTGCATTAAGAACTCATAAAATTCCTTGTTTTAGACATCAAATATGTTGTATTTTGATAACACATCAGTGAATTACGGCCCAAAAAGGGTCTCGTACTATATCAAAATCAACAACTTTTGTACTTTCTTCCCAAAATTGAGGGCAACCCTAGAATCCTGAAAATATAACGTAAAAACATGTAAAACCTACTTACATAGTATTGAGAACACATAAAATTTAAAATTTTAACCATGAAAAGTATTGTATTTTGACAGTACATTAGTGGACACCTCAAAGGGTTCACATAGCAATTCACGAAACACATGAAGCTGGTTAGCAATAAATGAAGTAATGAAAGAAAGAGTGGAACCCAGGTCCAATAAATCATACACATCAAAATTGAAATCTTTAACATACTAGTAAAAACATTGGGCGCCTCATCAACCCTTTGTATCCCTTGAAGAGCATAGAACTAGTTGAGTCAAGGAGCATCATTTTGTTGACCATCTTGTGCCCTTTGATCACCATGACCACTACATCCTTGAGGACGACTATCCCTACCCTTGGTTTGACACTGTGCAATCTTGTGACTTGTTTTTCCATAATCGAAGAAAGCACCAGTATTCTTCCAACATATGCCACTATGATTCGTTCCATATTTTAGGCACATAGGATGCATCATTCTACCATTTCCACCTTGAGCCTTTGGGTTAGGGACCCTATCATTTACAAACCCTTGGCCTTGGCCATCAAAAGTCCGTTGGCCTTGGAATTTGTGGCCTTGTTGGAAATGGCCACCTTTAGCACCTTGGAATCTGCTGCTAAGTTGAGCCCTCTTGGACTCCCATATCCTTCTCTTTCTATGTTTCACCCCCTCAAGTTGTTCAGTGTATATCATAAGCTTTGATGTATCCATATCCCCAATGAGCATGGCAGCATGGCACTCTTTATTGATCAAGTCAGACACACCCATCATAAACTTATATATCATTTCCCGAGGGATGACGACCAAGTGAGCCAAAAACTTAGAGAGGTTATTGAACTTAAGGGAATACTCCCTCACTCTCATAGAACCTTGCCTAAGATTAATGACCTCTGTCAACTTTGTTTCCCTTTGCTCAATTGGGAAGAAGCAATCCAGGAAAGCAACTTTGAATTCCTGCCATGGGATGGGCTCATCATCCGCTCTCTCCATCTGCCATTGATTATGTCATATTTGAGAAAGGCCCTTGAGTTATTAGGCTGCTATTTCTGCCTTCTCCTCCGAACATAGCCCCATGAGAGCCAAAACGTTATGCAGTTCATCGATGAATTTATGGGGGACATCCTCTACCATTGAGCCACAGAATTTTGGGGGATTTATCCTTGTGAAATCCTTACCCTACAGGCCAGTATAAGAGCATGAGAAGCTTGAGCCTCTTGATTAGCCACGACCCTTGCAAAAAGGGTTACCACATTTTAGTACTCGACATGTGTGACTCGTTCTCCTTTCGCTTGGGGAGATTGCGGGGCCAGAGGGGCTGATTCATCCTCGAGGATAGGAGCTCTTTGTGCCATTTATCCCAGTGGCATAATATAAACAAGCAAAAAATTCACTTGTTTGAGATAGGAAACATTAGCTCAAATCTAGGGCACGAAGTAAAGCATGAAGAAGTGAAAGATTATCTAAAATACCTCAGAGCCTCTCAGTCATAGTTTTGGCATGCTCCACAATCATAAACAAGACTCTACTTGACAGGTTATTTTAGATTTTCGAGGACCATTTACAAACCTGGCTTTGATACGAAGCTTTATCACACCCCAAGTCAAGGGCCTGGACACGTCATGGTAAATAGGAACTCCAAAGGATCCAAACAAGCCTTTTAAGTATGCAGAGTACATAATTGGTTTCTTGGAAGCATAAAAAAGCAATAAACATATCGCACAGAATTTCTAAGGGAAACGGGACTTTGGACTCATGCTATGGGGATGTGGTAAGGAAGGGGATGAGCATAAATCACATAGCAAATAATTTCTAAAGGGCGGGTAAGTATGACTCATGCTATGGAGGCAATTAGTAACTTGGGACTTCTATCTCATCACCACCATCAATCATTTAACACAAAAAGAGAGTATGGGACTAAGGGATGTCTTCATAATACAAAAGCATAAAGAATCAAGCTCAATAATACATAACCACCATAATATCCAATAACACCTCTAATTAGGAATAGGTTGGGGCCCAAGACATTTCCCGGAGTCACCCTCAAAAGATAGTATCCAATAATAAATAAGTCTAAACATGGCATGAAATTAAGTGGAATCTTGTCTCTAGATATGGAATACTCACCAAGCTAATTTTCATCCAGAACGTCTAACCGCATAGAGGAGGAGGAGGTGGATTGTATGGTGCTCCAATTCCTATATGGTCAAGTATCCAGGGTGCAAATGCATCAAGGAACTTAAATCATAGGTAATCAAGATGTGTCATCATAAATAATGAATATAGGTTCCATACGTCATGAGAGGCAATTTCCTAAAGGGACATGCATAAAAAATCATCAACTCACATGACATCATAAACATAGTAAGAAGGGACCATAACTGATATATAAGACAAAGAGAGCTACTACTTGGATTCCAGATGTTCACTATACATCGGACAAGGAACGCTCTACTTGTCAAGATAGACCTAACACTATTCTACGGCATGACCTTTTCGAAAAGTGCCACCACCTTACGGTATAGCCTTTTTGGTGGTTTTTACATCTTATCATTACCTTACGAAATAGCCTTTTTGGTAGGTTCAACAAACATCCTTACCTTACGACATTACCTTTTCAGCAGGTACAACAAATATTTGTACCTTACGATATTGCCTTTTTTGTAGTTACAAGCCCACATAGGGAGTTAATTTAATAAACTTATGATAGGACATAGTTATAGGATCATGGGAAACTACCAAGGTCCTCTCGACGCTAGGTCATAATCCCATAAAATACTTAAAACATAATCATAGATACAACATGCATAGTCTCATAATCTCTTAATATCATTCATGGAGTAGCTCATAAATCATAACTTGTAATATCAAAGTTAGGGCTTTAACTAATACTTGTCATTCATATCATGCTCACGAGGTCATATCATACTTGTTAGCCCCCTTGTTAGACTCAACATTCTTATCATACTTATCTTGCCATAAAGCCTTCATGACGTAAGAACTTGGCATGCATCTTAGATCAATTAATGGTGGGTAGATGTACACAAGCTTAAAATCATGTAATTTGTAAATAAATTCCATGAGAGAAGTATAATAAAATCCTTAAGATTTATTCAAATAACTCACCAATAAGTCATGAGAATACTTGGCTAGGGAACCATCAAACCCTCACATAAAAACCATAGATTTCATATGATATTGCACGACATGATAATATACTAGGATAGCCATTATAAAATACTTTATTTTATTATCATAAGAATGAGTCAAAACAATCATCATGTATTTCCATAACTTGAGAAAATCACAAAGGGAAAGAGGAATGGATAAGCTTATCAACTTAATGAAGAGAAAATCTAATTTGGAGGTAAAGAAACCAAAATCCTAACTTGTTTCCTCCTTCTTGGATGCTGGAAGACTTGGGAGTATTTTGAGAGGATTGGGACTTAGGGTATTTTTATAATAGGGAGGAATGAAAGGGATTAGCATTGAGAAGGATGATAAAGTGTCCCTTGGAGGTCAAAATGACCTAGTATTGGCATAAAAGACTAAGAAATGACAAAATTGTCCCTTTTTAAAATCTAGTTAGACTAGACTATGAGACCCCATTTATGGGTCGTAGTCTATTCTATAGGATGTAGATAGGGGTTTCACCTGATAGATTTTTAGAATTTCAGAGACCTTTTTATCTGATTCAGATTCCATGACACGATCTAAGACTCGTAGATGATTTTACGGGTCGCTTGATGAATCATAGATTGAATCCCTGAAAGTTTCCAATTTTATGAAGTATGGCCAGGTTTTGTGAACCAACGTAAGGGTCATACAATGATTTATAGCTCGTAAAACCCCTTTGTAGAAGCTGACAAACCAAAAAGTTTCAAAGCATTTTTTGTTGTGTTCTTCATACTCATAGGTGGACCTTACATCTAGCTCCAAGAAGTTTTCCCTCATTTTCCTCATTCTCTTGTCATTATGCCAAATGTATGCAAGGGGTATCCAATTTTTCAACAAATTCCTTACCAATAATGATGAAAAAGACGGAAAGAGTTAATACTAATAAAGAGAAAGTGCCAAATTCCATGCCTGAAAATGAAAATGATGTTTATGGCCTTGATGGTCATGACTCTTTTTCCACCCCTGCTACTAGCACCAACACTAATAATGCAATATCAATAATCTTCCTCATAGCAAGTACCTCTAAAAAAACTACAACCCTTTTTCTTATATGAGTGCTGCAAAGGACAATACAAATAAAGATAATTTCAGTAATGACAATAACAAGAATGAGTTTTTAACCAAGAACACTATTGAAACCACTAGCACCACCTCAAATACCAACCAACTCTACAATGGTCCAACCAATTATTGCAGTAGTAAGAATAATAACAAACCAGCAGCAATAGTAATATTATGGTTTTAGTAATTTTAGTCTCCAATTTTTTTAGATCTCTTTGGTTAACTCTCAATAGAGCAAATGCTCTAATTTTTCTCAATACATTTGCAGCTTCTGGTGGTCTTTTTGTCATCTCTATTAATCAATGATTCTATAATCAATGAATCTATAACCACATATGGATATAATATCTTTATAAGTTTACTTCCCAAAAATACTATTGGAATAGTATATGTTCTATTTGCCAACTATATAATTTGTTGAATGGAGAAAACTTGGGAGAATTAAAAACAAGCAGTAACTTTTCAGCATTTGTAATCAATCTATGATCACGAAAATTAGAAGGGTAACACCCCACATATACTACAAGTATTTGTACTATACATATGACATAGGATATGGACTTTCAAATTAGTGCCAATTTTAAAAGTGTTTGCATCTCGCGTTAAAGGGCGTCATGTGTATCAAAAGTTTAAGAAAGTTGCATATATACATATTTTGCATCAAGTTAAGGGGACTAAGACCCTAAATAAAGGAAAATAATTGAGGTGCTTGTAGGACTTAGGAAGCTAGCAGGTGAGTCAGC
>DF358466.1:164532-186224 GCA_000787875.1 Solanum virginianum
TGTGAAGAATAGTTTGGTTAAAGTTGGGATAGGTTTGGAGTTACCGATGTCGAAAGGTAACGAAAAGATATAACGTTATGTTATCCGTTTGTATGCTGCATAGAAGTGTTGTGTGTCCTATTTTGTGAACTAATATAAGGCTGGTATGATGCTAAATTAGGCTGTACATGATGTGTAGATGTTAGTGTTCATTAGAAAATACAATTAGAGGCAGAACAGTGGGAAAATACACTCGGGATTGTAGTTGCACGCTTGCTGCCCGGGTGTTGTTTCTTTGTGAAGTTGGATGTCTAAGATGTGTCTATTGGCTTCTAATGCTAGTTTTATTACTTACTATATTGTAGCTAAACAGTTTGAGGAAGAAAAGGTTATCGTAAGGTAATAGAAAGGTCGTACAACGAGGTACGTAAGGCTATTTGATTTCCTATCACTTGGAATGAACCATAGATTCCTTATTGGTACATAAAGGCACTTACCAACTCCGATACAATTAGTAATCGTATCTTCACTCTTTCATGTGTTTATATGCTATCATACATAGTCACTTTCATAGCTACATAGTCACTTTCAAAGCTAAATACATACAAAGTTACCATCATAGCTACATACATATGTGGATACCAACTTACATGGGTTCTTGTTGCCAAATAAAGTCCATAAGTTGTTTCATCTCACTCGCATTTTACTATTTGTGTAACGTACTCCTTTCATTATCATATGGTATTGTATGGTAATCTATATGTCATATATTGCCTACATTGTTCCAAAGCTCTAATAATTTGACCATCAAAAGATCATCCTAAAGGTAATTGAAAGGTAAAGAATATTGCTTACAAATAGGTGGTAGCCCAAAGGGGTGGAAGAATCACCTAGATAGGGATGATCATATCACGGAAGCAGCCCGAGGGGGCTAAGGAAGAGCCTAGCCAGGGACGAACCTGATATAGTTACCCCTAATTAGCTGGGTCTTTTACAGTATGTTGTGCACAGATTATACAGATGTTACAGTAATCCCAGTAGGAGTACAGGATATCAAGCTATGGTTACCAAGCTCCAGGTTTCTTCGAGGCTTTGCATGTCTAGAGCTTATGTTTTGTATTGTATAGTTAGTTGACGTGGGGCCTGTCCTGACCCTTATCAGATACTTATCATTGTTTAGAGGCTGTGTAGACTATGTAAACTAAAGTGTGGTCATATTCTGTACTTTGGATTGCGTGGCCCCAACGGCCTAGTCATATGCTTTTCCTTTTGACTTGTCAATGCTATTTACATTTTAAAGGCATACTGAAGATGGAATTCATTTTGTTACATATAGAAAGGGCATAGATATAGTTGGTTCTCCCGGGCCTTATCGGCAATGGGTGCCAGTCCGCCTTAACTAGATTTGGGGCGTGACAAGAAGGTCTCAAAACTGCAATAACAGTGGTATTGGTTACTTGGTTTAACTATTGAAGTTTTTGTGTTTGTGGATAATGTCACCCAAATTACACCACATTTTTCAAAAGAAAGAAGTCATTGTCAAGAAATATAACCTAACAATGGTTAGGGTCAAACCCACTGGGAAAATGTGGACTTAAGAGAATTCAATGACTACAATTTGAGAAGTTAACCAACTTAATTCCCCAAAAAGGGGGGGTCAATAATCAAGGAAAATTAAAACTAAAATAACTAACATAAGAGAGAAATCAATATAGAGATAAACTAGGATTTTGTGTTCCCCATAATTCCCTAACTCAGTAACACTAGATAACTTAATTCTTTTCTCTTGTGTAGCATGCATGAAGGTAAGTTAAGTTCACCAAACCCTTTGGTCAAAGGCGAGAGGTGAATTTCATTATGTGACTTGGCCCATCTCCATGGTGTGCATTACTAATCCGTACCTATTAGTTCCAGTACAACCTCTCCTTGGCTTAGTTTGGTTGATTAGAGGAGAACATATCAATTGAATCCTGTTAATTAATCTCTTTTCCTATTCATTACTACCTTGGTCCAATCAATAATACTAGGTGCATTCTAATGCTGGGCACCATCAGAAAACATGAAAAACAAAGAGAGTTAATTTGTACATGTATGAACACTTTCCAAGAATTATGACTCATACCATTTTACTTTGTTAGTTCTTCATGGTTCCCACAACCCTAAATGTGGATTTAGCTTCTCATGATATGTGTAGATGAATAATTATGGATTTAGAAAACATAATTGAACACCTAGACAATAGAATTAAGAACAAGCAAATCCAACTTCAATAAGAATCGCAAGCTTAAAGATGAAATTCAAACACAAGTTTTCTCAAAGACTCTCCAATGTAATCTCACAATTTTCTCTCTCTAATTATTGAGTTCTCTGAGTACTAGATGAAAACTTATTAAAAAAAGCCTGAAATGCCTATTTATAATAAGTAAAATATATGTCTTAACTTAAATAAGATAACCGGTCAGCACACCATACGAAAGGGATTCATGGGTCGTATTAAATTTTATGGCCCATTATTGGGGTCTTGTACAAAGCTATTAAAAATTTAGACTTCAACTCTACGACACCCCTCTACGATTGGTAAAGTGGTTTACGACCCGTAAAAGGGGGTTTTTGTCTAATAAATCATTAGAAATTCCCAATCTCTTATCTCAGGACATGAAGCATGGTCTACAACTTGTAACTCATTCCACAACCCATCTGGAAAATAACTTAAGAAAATCATCCCCTCATTGAAATTGTTCACGAAACCACCCTCGACCCGTAGAATGATATATGGACCAGCAAAGGGTCTCGTATAGTAGCAAAAAAATAGCAATTTATACACTTCTTTCTAAAAATCAAGGTCAACCTGTAATCCTACAAATATAACACAAAAACACATAAAACCAACTAACATTGCATTGAGAACACACAAAATTCCATATTTTAAGCATTAAAAGTGTTGTATTTTTGCAGCACATCAACACTCTCAACTTAAAATTTTTGCTTGTATTTAAGCAATAAACTCAATCTGCATAGATAATACAATAACATACTAACCTCCACACAATGGGATATATCACATAAATTTCAAACTCAGATACCCACACCACCTTTTCAAAACATAATTAGATAGCCATCTAGGAAACCAATACATACTAGTGCATATGACAAGACAGGTATTATCAATTATCCACGATCATTGGACAAGTCAAATGCTAATAATACAATGCAAGTGGCCTCGTAGAAAGAAGTTCCATATTTCAAAACCCAATGATATTTTCATGTATAACTTTGGGACTATGCAAAATCACTCACTCTCATAAAAGATATTCATTCATCATGCCTAGTACCATAGTGTTTCCCTATACTCATGACTCAAACCTTCAACTATGTGGACTAGGATTACTTTAGGACTTTCTATGCTTATAACGTAGGCTCGGGGGAAGGGGGACTTGGCTTGCCCCTATACTCATGACTAAGACTTTTCTACCACTTGGACTAGGATCACTTTAGGACTTTCTAGGCTTGTAACGTAGGCTTAGGGGGCTCACGAGTGATATTATGGGAATATAATGACTAAAAGCCCTCCTTGACATTACATTTTCCTACACTTTTTCCCTACCAACTCTTTTATTTTTGTCTTATTCTCCCTTTCTCCTATTTCAAGCTTTTTGGATGTTGTGTTTTCATTTTTCAACTCTTTGTCTTAATTTTACACTTCATTTTTATTTTTATCTCTTAACTAAGGCATCACTTACTTTTTTTACACCCAGTACATGATTTTCCCATTCTCTCTATATCACTAACTTCCCTCCTTATCTTTGTGTTTTACCCTTACACCACCCTCAACATAGGCTTTGGGCCTATATTGAGGTGCACATTATCCATCCTCAGAACCAGGGCCACTTTTGGTAGCCACCCTCAACTTAGGGTTTTTGCCTCAATCAAGGTGCACAATGTTCAAGAAAGGATCGGGGCCAATTTTAGGATTTTGCAACTAACAAAGCTAGGTTAATCAAGTGTTTTCAAAGACTAGGTATATGTTAGGCTCAAACATTAGGAACAAGGGATATATTACAATTTTGGTTTGTCATTTAGTCTAGGTGGACTATTAAGACTAAAGGCCTATAATCCTTTCCTAATCTAGTTAATCTGCAGTCTAACTTTGAGTAATAGGGAAAGTTCTGGATTACTATGAAACACATAAATCTAGAAACTTAAGCTCATACTCTCATTGTACTACATACATTATCAACAAAAAATTCTCAGATTATGCTTTTTATCTCAAATTATTCTCACTTATCAAATCAAACATTGTCACACGCCTAAACATGCATGGTTGCTATCTAACTACTAATCACAGATTTTTTGGTGGGTATCATTTTCTAAACGAAACATAAAAACATATTATATGCCACAAGTATCTATACTAAATGCTATAAATATTACCAAAACATCCTAAAAAGTGTTGGTTCATCAGAAAGTAAATATCCACAGGGAAAACAAACATAGGCAAGAAAACCCCGGGATCAAAAATTGGGATAGTTATGGACCATTGCTACTCATACTTAACTAAGACCCATTACTACCCACACCCCATCAAAAAAGATATACATTGTCCCTAATACACATAGTTAGAGAAAAATAGGAACACAAAAGGGTCAAAAAACATATTGGATGCCTAAGAGCCAGTATATGGATGAGTCTGGCCACCCTCCTCCTGTGAGGTAGTCTGCTTAGCAGTAGTACTCTATTTGGAAGGGTCAGCACCCCTCACTTGTTCTACATCACGAGCTCATCTCGTCTTTGCCTCTCGCCTCGACTATCTCAAGGTAATTGTGAGCTCCTCCTACACAATAATCCTTGCCTCAAAGTGTATAATATCAGAATCCTTGTCTAAGTGGGGTCTCTTCTCATGTGAAGACTAAATAGGTTCATCGGGAGCAAAAAGATCAACCACTAGCACTAGAGGTGTACTTGCTGATAGTGAAACTAGTGCTACTAATATTGTTGTCAAGTCAGCCCGAAGCTGATGGATCTCCATCTAGATAGACGATAAGTCTATTGGCTGAGCCTTGCTCAAGCTCTGTTGTACCCTCTCCATGAAGGCATCAATATGGGCATCTACAGTAGAGATGCGGTCCTAAATAGTAGCAACTATGATTTCCTGCATATGACCCTCCAAGTCTGAAATGGTCTGGTGGACCCATGGCCTAATCTGATGGACAAATTGAGTCAGCTGCGATTCAACATGTGATAACCTTTGCACCAAATACTGTATAGATATGACAAGCATGTAAACCATGCCTGCGGGAATAACCTATGAAGTCGTGGCTTATGGTACAGGAATAGAAGTCGTAGGCCCTCTCTCCTCATCTACCTTGGGCTATGGGGACGGTGGTACTCTGTAAACCCTCAGGCGGTGGTGCTAAGGCAAACATTTCAGGCATAGGTTGAGGTTGTGCTTGTAGGAATACCACCGGGTTCTCTTCAGCCTTAATTAAGTTGAGATCTAATGTACGTTGGGCCTCTATTAACTGGTCCAATTGGTGCAAACTCTCCACCCTCGATCTAGATAGAGCCTGTATATCAAACAAGGGGATAGGGTGCAGGTAGACCTCGTTAGGACAAACTCGCGAATCTGTTCAGCTATAAGACAGGTCCAGTCAATATCATAACTAGCCAAGATGCTAGTAATAAACACCGCATGATTTGGCATTAGTATATTATCAATAAGAGTAGGCCGTATGCGCGAATGAACAAAACCCACAAAAACTTTATGGGAAATCTGAGAGAAGACTAGAAAATGGGCTCCAAGTGAGTGGTGACCCATTTTGTCCTTGGAACTTGCTCAAAAATATAAACAACTACCTAAAATGACCCTAAAAGTGCCCAAAAATATGCCTCAAAAATGTCCATAATTATAATTTCCATATATCTCAAGATCCATATGTTATATCAAATATTTAACTTCATATTCGTGATCAGAGGGCGAAATTGAGTGGAAAATGATTATAACCCTGACTTTAGAGTAATTGTATTAAAATTTGCAAATTCAAAAAATATAATTGCCAAAGACGATCTGCGCCCCTGGAGTGACGAGGCCAGGGCTCAAACCCATATATTTTTTGCTAGTTTTTATTATTCGATCCAAAGCCTTTGGATCTTGGGCCTAAGTCTTCCCATACATAAAAAAAACCTATACTTAGTCATTTTTCAACCCCCATATCATTCAAGACATTCCCTAAAACACTCTAAAACCCTAAGAGAAAGATTTCATCCAAATTCTAGCATTCTATACTCATTTTCGGATACAAGAAATTCACTCAAGCTTCAAGTCCTCAATCAAATCTTCATCAAGGAATCCTCCAAAGTTAAGGTATGTGGGTTTCTACAATTGGGTCCTTTCACCCATGGTGCCCAACCTTCCTTTTTACATAAATTATATGTTTCTAAGCTGATTTACTTATGGATCTTACTTATTATGAATTTAACTATGAACTATGTTGGGGTTTCATAAAAGTGTGACTATTTAAGTATGTTTTGAGCTAGGAATCTATGATCTATTTTAGGATTTGATGAAGGGTTTCAATGTATATTGTATGAGGGTATTACCAAATGTTGATAGTTCAATTTACTTCAAGTTTTCTTGCTTGATTTCACTCTTGAATTACATGATTTTATACTAGCATTACACACCCGCCAAGTGTTTGATAAAATGTCCAGTTTAGGATTCTTGAGCTATTGATGATCTATTGCATAGCCTATGAGTCAAGTGGCTTTATGATAATGAAAGTAATGTATATATATGAGATGATTGCATAAAAAATATCTATAGGGTTGCAAGTTGACCATACCTTGTTGAGGGGGTGCTAGGCCTCAACCACTATGGATGGCAGGGTGTGACTACCATCAACCAATTGATGGGTTAGTACCTCAATTATTATAGATGGTAGGGTATGATTACAATCAACCAATTAAGGGGTTTATACCTCAATCACCATGGATGACAGGGTGTGACTACCATCAACTAATTGAGGGGTTCATTCTTGAATCACCAAGGATGGTAGGGTGTGACAACCACCAACCAATTGAGGGGTTGATACCTCAATTGCCTCTCCAAGGGGTGGTAGGCCTTAGAATCCATAATGATGGTCTCTTATTACATATGTAATATATTCTATATAATCTTGTTTTACTTCAAGCATCGATCATACATGACATGTTGCTAATATACTATCTCTTACTTATGCATATGCATTTTTGTTATGTTGCCTATCTCTTGTTGCATTGCATCCTACATAATAAGTAAATTCAAATGTACTAATATATATTATATTCCGACATGATGTTACCATGTAGGAACTGGAGCCCCACTTGATCATCTTTCTCCACGTTGCTAGTACGTAAACCCTCAGGCGGTGGTGCTAAGGCAAACATTTCAGGCATAGGTTGAGGTTGTGCTTGTAGGAATACCACCGGGTTCTCTTCAGCCTTAATTAAGTTGAGATCTAATGTACGTTGGGCCTCTATTAACTGGTCCAATTGGTGCAAACTCTCCACCCTCGATCTAGATAGAGCCTGTATATCAAACAAGGGGATAGGGTGCTTAGAGGTGTTGTTGGACAAGTTATGTAACAATGCTAAGACCTTTGATTCTCTTGACTCTTGTATGTTTTAATGTTATGAAAGACACCTTTAGTCCCTTTTCACTTATTTCTATCCTCTTATAGTTATTTAATTGCTTCCGCAACCAAGGATGTGTAATGATATGTAAAGAGGATTGTTTAGAGTCCGTTCGGGTTCCCCATTCGCCATGTCACATCTAGGCCCTAGGTTTGGGTCTTGAAATCGCCTATCTCATCAAAGTGGCTCATCGCTCTATATCTTTCATCATCGATAGGTCCCTCATTTGCCCCACCCTATAGTCGAACTCTGCAGTGGATCTGGGGTTAGGGAACTCTAGTCCAAATGGTATTCGATAGATATTGGCCTCCGATATATCCACTTGTCGACCACTCACTCTCATTTGGATCAGTCTGGGATGAGTGTTGAGCTTCTTTTCCTTGGGAAGAGTGCTTTGAATAGAGGCCATATATGATGCATAAACACCCTCACTATGGTCGAGGAGTATCATCCAGGTACATGTGTGAGCCACTGAAGTCGGTATCAAATCATCGTGTCCTGGGGATAGGGGATACTGCCGAGTCTATATGTGATGACTCGGGGCTCCTTATAGATGGAGTGGGCTAGCTTGTTCTTCTCTTTCGGTTTGTAATCCCTCCATATAAATCACCTACATGCCCTCGATACACCATCGACTACGTAGAACATTTGGAGGTGATGATCGAGGTAATGTGGAAGACTCTATCTCTAGTCCATCCTCAGAGCCTCCTGCAGAGCTAGACTCCTCTTTAGATAGAGTTATCTATATAGAATCTCTCTCATCACGGCCTCCCTCATTAGACTAGGGAGTATGGATGACGAGAGCCTTGGTCTGCCAGCTTTGGCATCGGCTCTAGTTTGTGGTCTATCCGCCTTTGGTCCGGAGTAACTCCAAGCTCCTCCACCGATCCGCTTAGAGTAATGATCTGTTCATCATCTGAAATCTCATCTCAGAGTCTTCTCCGTAAGGCTAGGATCTCATCGCATTTGGCTTTTGGGGCCATAGTACCTGAAATATAAGTATTTATGCACATTGGTTAGCCTCACAAATCAGAAATTGACAATTAGAAATAATTCAAGTTAGGCTACAGAAGGAGTCTACAAAAAGTTTTTATAGGTCATAGTTGGTACTATGATCCGTAAAAAGCTTTCATAAAATAGTGGTCCAAATAATTTTTTATTAATAAAAAAGTATGCAAGACCAAGTACGACTTATAAAAGGGTTCATGAGTCATATACTTAGTTGTAGAGAATTCCAGTAAGTGAATATATTTCAGGTAAGAGTCTACGAGAGCTGTCTATGAGCTGTAAAGTGTTCTATAACTTGTAGCAAATTTCATCTGATGGATACTCAGAATCTTTATGTTTCTGGAATATTGCACGAGGGGAACTTACGACTCATAGAGTGATCCACGGGTCATAAAATCCACTCGTGAACAAGAAAACTCAGTCACTTGAGTTTATAAGCCCATCATAATCGACCCCATTCAATTTTTTAAGCATATTTTTCACCAGTATCGAAGCAAAAACACACACACATGATTTCCACACCACAACCAAGATTTGAACCTGTCATTCAACACATATACCTTATCAAAAGTGATTAAGCATGCTTATGCTACTATTCTGACCACTTATGATCCATTTTAACAAGATTACACACCTATGTCATCACACACTACTTCACATACAAAATCAATTTATCACACAAGGGGTGTGAATCAATAAGCACCAAAACTATTCAAAGCATACAATTGAGGCAACGATACCTAATTCGAGGTTTAGATAAGTTCAAACATGGGCAACCCAAATTCAATAATCATATATTAGTAACAAACATAAGTTTGGAGTCTAAACAACCATTCCCAATATTTTCCAATTTAATCATGCAAGCTAAGGCAAATTAAGGGTTTTAGATTAATTAAAAACATGCTGAAATGCATGATTAAGTTGTAAAAGATAAAGGAGGTGCAGAGAAAGTAAACCCTAGGTTGCCGAAATATCATTGAAAAAGGGGGTAGGGTCACCATCGAAGGTCGATGTGGGGAGGGGTTGGCCGAGTATTCTTGTAATTTAGGTTAGGAATGGGGTACAACTATTTTTACCCTATTATTATACCTTGATGGGGTCAACTAAAATCTAATGGGCCTGGAATCTATGAAATCCCGATTATGAGCTGTATATTATTTTATGGCGCGTGAACTGTGGTTTTGTAGAATATCCAAACCTTATATTTTCGGACAAGGTTTCACAAACCAATCTATGAGTCGTAGATTCGGGTTCCCCATAACTTTTAATAGATGCTCTATCTCTCTACCCTCATACATGATTAGTCTTTACCACTCTATGAGTCGTAGATTGGTTTATGACTCGTAGAGGTGGTTGTAGAATCCTCAATACTTAGAAAATTTTTATAAAACTTATTTGGTGTCCACGAGCTCCATTCATGACTCATAGTTTTATCTACGGATCATAAAGTTGGCTCGTAGACTGGAGTGTATAACTTTTTTGCTCATAGAAAATCTCTATGAGATGGTGTATAGGTCGTAAAGTGTTTTACAGCCCATAGAACCAATTGTCAAGATATTTCTGTTGCTTTTCTTAGCCAAACATGGTTGACTTAGCCCTATACCTACATATTCTTCATAGAACACACTACTGCCCTATATGAAACCATCCTAATGTCCAAAATTACAATCAAAATATTAGAAAATACACTACTTATGAGTCCAAAAGCTAAAAATAAATCTACAACTACACTATTACATCAAATATCTTGGGTTGCCTCCCAAGTAGCACTTGATTTATTGTTGCGGCATGACTTAGACAAATTGGTTAGTCAGACTTCACCAATTTCCAGACTTCACTCTTCAAATCATCTGGACACTTCATGGATTGATAGATATTGAAGATAACTTCTTCGTTGTTCAGTTAAAACTTTTGTTAATGGGCTTCCTTTTCCACTAGTGCTCGCTCACTAGCTAAGAATAGTCTTTCCAAGATTATTGGCACATCAAAGCCAACTTCCAATCTTGGATCACAAAGTTTGCGAGGAATATGAACTTCTGCACTTTAACCTACACATCATATAATATCCCCACACACATTTTTTACTAGGTGATCAACCATTAACAATCGTATGTTTGTTGGAGTAGGGGCTCTCAATCCTAGCTTCTTGTAGACCACAAGGGGCATCAGATTAATATTGGCACCTAAACCACATAGTGCCCTTGCGAACTCCACATCTCCAATCATGTAGGGGTATAGTGCAAGCACCGAGATCTTCTTGGTTCTAAACCAAGGACCTTGTAATAACAATACTGCAATGCTGAAGCTCTTATAAGAGCTTTTGACTTACAGTACCCTTCTTAGTGACCAACTTCTTCTTGTACTTAGTATACCCTAGCAGCTTCTCCAATGATTTAGTGAGAGGGATGTTGATAGAGAGTTGTTTCAACATGGAGATAAAGTGCTTCAATTTGCCTTTCTTTTTTCTTTTTTTATTCTTTAAGGGAAGGGAGGAGGAGGCCAAGTAATGGGCTTCAATTTCTGCGGTACATCAATAGCTTCACTCACCCTATCCTTGCCACGATCATCTCCTACAATTGTATACTTATCCATAATTGTCTACTCTCAAACATCTTCCTAATTGACTACCATAGGAGGATCAATGGTGCTCTTGGCACCCTGTATATTAACCACCATACACTGCCTTTCATTCTTATGCTTTTGAACTGTATTGCTAGGCAGTGTACCATTTGACGTTGGTTAAGTTGAGTCGACACTTGACCACACTATTGGTTAAGCTATTTGATAGGCACGGAGTGAGAATTTTCTAATTAATGCTAAAAATCTCAAATTTTATACCCCTTAAAGTCTCACTATTCCTCTCATAGTATCCTCGATGATTATCCCTATAAGTTCTATTTTTGTCAATGTTTTGACCTTGGTTTCATATACCTTGGCGCCAATAGTCCTGATTGAACCCTTGGGCGCTAGTCCAAAAATACCCTATTTGATCAACAAAAAAACATATATCCTTGTCATAATAAGGCTTATCATACATAGGTGCACATGGAGGGTGATGAGATACTACATTGACTCGCTTTTAGTTTCACTTCACCATTACCTCCACACCTATGCAAATCTAGGTAAGCTATTGCATGATTTCTTCATTGATCTTTGCCTACTCCATACAAACACTGACAAAACATGAACTTTTAATAGATGCTCTATCTCTCTACCCTCATACATGATTAGTCTTTACCACTCTTTCTATCCTCTATACGATCCTTGCAAATGACTAATCTTGGCTGATCCACGAACATGCCCTCCATGTTTATATCAGCACAAGCCTGACTGTTCTAATTGAGGGCATGGTAGAAGATCTCCACCAAGGCTCCATCGACTCTCTTGTGGTCTGCGATGCTCCTCAACCATTTGGTAAACAGCTCCCAAGTAGTTTTGATTGAATCACTAGGAAGTTGCTCAAAATTGTTGATTTGGTCCTTCAACTTGAGCTTCTTCAATCTAGGGAAGTGTCTCTCTAAAAAGGACTTCTCCAAGTCTACCCAACTAGTGATCAAACTCTGTAGGAGCTAAAATAGCCATAATGTTTCATTACCTTTAAGAGATAATGGGAAGACACAATGTCGCACAACCTCCTTGGATAGATTCTTTGTTCTCATCACACTTTTGCAAACAAATGCAACATTATGTAGGTGGCTATGAGGATCTTCTTATAGTAAACACACAAATAGCCCATGGTTCTACAATATTTTAAGTAACCCACTCGAGATTGTGAACTTTGTAACAGTCGATAGTAGTGGCAACACAACAGCTCCAGTCTCCTCCATAGTTATAGGATTCAGCCTATATTGATTCCACAGATAAGCATTGGCATTAAAGTCCTGATGCTATGGAGAAATGTCCTCAAAAGGAGGTGGGTTCTCATTCTCAGCATTAT
Organism: Solanum virginianum; assembly: GCA_000787875.1. Classification (NCBI taxonomy): domain Eukaryota; kingdom Viridiplantae; phylum Streptophyta; class Magnoliopsida; order Solanales; family Solanaceae; genus Solanum; species Solanum virginianum. The sequence continues at coordinate 177,125 of DF358466.1, forward strand.
CATTGTTGTTCCTATTTAGAGTTGCATTGGTCGAGTTATTGGCGTTATCTTGGTCCATTCCTCTCAATGTTCTGTGGATATTTGGTTCAACTGGAGTTAAGGGATTGCCTTGACTTTGAGTGTTGGGCATAAACTACACTTACACCTTCAATAAGAACAAAAACAAAAACATAACATAAAATATAGGAAATAAGAATTAATACTCAAATCACTATGAATTAAGTAAGTCTAGCCATATTTCCTCGCAACGGCGCCAAAATATGTCGACCATGTTACACCTCTTTTTTAGAAGATAAAATGATTGCAATCAAGAAATAGAACCTAACAAAGGTTAAAGTCAAACCCACAGTGGATACGTAGACCCAAGAGAATGCAATGACTGCAATATTAGAAGTTAATGAACTTACTTCCCTGAAAGGGTAGTTTTGCTATAATCAAGGAAAATTAAAACTAAACTAACACAAGAAAGAAATGAATATGGAGATAAAATAGGGTTTTGTGTTCCCCATGATTCCCTAACTCAGTATCACTGGGTAACCTAATTCTTTTCTAGTGTGTAGCATATAGGATGGTAAGTTAAGTTCATAAAGCCCTTTGGTCAACAGTGAGAAGAGAATTTCACTATATGACTTGGCCCATCTCCATAGTATGCATTACTAACCCTTACGTATTAGTCTCAGTACAACCTCCCCTTGGCCTAGTTATGTTGATTACACAAGAACACATCAATCGAATCCTATTAATTAATCTCTTTTCCTATTCATTATTACCTTAGTCCGGTCAGTAATACTGGAAAGGTTTTAATGGTTGACACTATCAGAAAACATGCAAAATGAAGAGAGTTAATGAATACATACATGCACACATTCCAAGAATTATGAACTATCCAATTTTACTTTATTAGTTCTTCATCGTTCCCACAACCCTAATTGTGGATTTGGCTACTCATGCTATGTGTAGATAAAAGAATTATGGATTGGAAAAACATAATTGAAGACTTACACAATAGAATTAAGAACAAGCAAATCCAACTTTAATAAGAATCACAAGCTTAAAGATAAAATTCAAATACAAGTGTTCTCAAATACTCTCTAACATAATCTCACAATTTTCTCTATCTAATTACTAAGTTCTCTGAGTACTAGACAAAAACTTATGAAAAATAACCTAAAAAACCTATTTATAATAAGTAAAATACATGTCCTAACTGAAATAGGATAACTGGTTGACACGCCATACGCAAGGGATTTACGGGTCGTATTGAATTCCACGGCTGTAATCGGAGTCGCATTCAAAGTTATTGGAAATTTGGACTTCAACTCTACAGTACCCCTCTATGACTTGTAAATTGGTTTACGACCTGTAAAGGGTGTTTTATCTCATAGATCTTCAGAAAGACCCAATATCTGATCCTTAGGGCATGAACCATGGTCTACGACTCATAACTCAATCCACGACTCATCTGCATATTTGGAGGACCAACTTCAGAAAATCAGCCCCTCACTAAAATTGTTTATGAAACCACCCTAGACTGTACAATGATCTACAACCCGTAAATGGTCTCATATAGCAACAAAAACCAGCAACTTCTGCACTTCTTAACAAAAATAAAGGCCAACCTATAATCCTACAAATATAACACAAAAATACATAAAACCAACTAACATCGCATTGAGAACACACAAAATTCCAAGTTTTAAGCATCAAAAGTGTTGAATTTTGGCAGCACATCAGTGGGTATCCATAGGACTTCCTGGCTATGGCTAGTGCACAAACCAAACTTAGGGCCTAGGAGTGTATCATGACCTAAACCTAGCACCTAGACATGACACGGTGAATGGGAACCCGAATAGACCCCAAAGAAGCCTCTTAGCATATAAATCACACATCCTTTATTGCAGAAGCAAAGTAAACAACAATGAGAGATATAACAAAAGGGGAAGCAGGAATAAGGAGAGTCTTTGATAATCATAAAAGATATAAGATTCAAGCTCATAGTATAAGTACATCATAATATCTAATGACAACTTTAACTTGGAATGGAACGGAGGCCAAGACACTTTTAGGGGAACCCTCATGATAACAAGTTTTCAACATAATAAAGCCTCAAATTACCAAGAGTAATATAGATAGTTTCCTCAGACTTGAGGACTCATCTATACTTATCTCCGAAGTACCAAACTAGCCATGTGGAGGATGATCAAAAGGAGCTTCGGTCCCTTCATAGTAATATCATATAGGCATAGAGTATGCATTAGTATGTTTAGATGTACTAAGTATACAGAATACAATATGACATAGTCATAAGACAATATGTTCAAAATGTATAATCATATGTTGTGGATATATATAATCTCAACATGGCATGCATGATCAATGCTTGTAATAAAAAATGCTTGTAAAACATTCGACTTGCATAGTAAAACATAATACATGTATGGGAAGAGACTTTAACTGACATAGATAAAGTGAGCTACTACTTAGAACCCAAGGCATGTCACCCCCTTGGTAAGGTGATCGAGGTATATCACCCTCTCGACAAGGTAATCATGGCATGTCTCCCCGTCAATAAGGTGTGTTCTACTTGCCATAGTAGCTATATAATGAATAATTTGAGTCATGTAACCCCCTCGTCAAGGTGTTTGAGGCATGTCACCCCTTGTCAAGGTGATTGAGGCATGTCACCCCCTCGATAAGGTATGATATAACTAGATGGATCCACTAGAAAGCCATAAGAGAGATCATGAATAATCCTATGGTATCACATAGTTTAGAGACTGACTTTTGTATAAGAAACCCTTGAGTCAAGCCCCCATCTTAAGACTCAATTGGTGCTAAGTCAAATCCCACAGAATATTTGAAATAGTCATACTTTGATCATAACATGAATAACTTTTAAGAGACATGATGAGATGACTTAAGTGGCTCATAAGCATACTTGACCTCTAATGGTGAGTCTAACTTGAACATGAGAGTAGATAATAATCAAACATGGTCACTTGCTTTAATATAAATGGCTCACAAAAGGTGTAAATCTTGAAATTGGGATCAACTTGATACTAGCAACATCATAGATACTTTTCATGAATTCAATATATACTTGCAAGCCCTTAATCATCATGAAGTCACTAGACTTGTAAATCATGTAATCGATCATTAATAACTTGAGAATTTGATGTACTATCAAAATACAACACATTTGATGCCTAAAATAAGGAATTTTTTTAGTTCTTAATGCGTCTTTTTATAGTTTTTATGTGTTTTTGTGTTGTTCTTGAAACAAAGTTAGGTTAGCATGATTTCGAAGAAAAGTTGTAAATTTTGCTAAAGCTTAGAACATACGAGCACATTTACGAGTCATAGCCCAAACTACAAGTCGTAAGCTATTTCATAGCAAGAATCAGAGACAAAAAATTCAGAAATCTTCTAACTAGAGGGCACCCCTATGATGCCATCCTATGAGTCATAAGTCTCTCTACGACTCGTATAGGTGGACTTGTAGCAGGAATCAGAGAGCCAAAATATGGGACCAAAAACTGAAGACCAAGACTACGAGAGGAACATAGGAGTCACAGCTCAAGCAATGGCTCATACCTATTGGTCGTACTGGGTTAATCCAAGATGCCAAGAACCTAATACGTAACCCTGACTATAATTTGTAGGTCATCCTATAAGTCATAACTGTGAGACTTATCTATTGCCAACTAATTTTCTGTGTAAATTCTAGGGTTATTTTTTAAATAATATATATAGCTTAAGTTAGGGTTTTAGAAAGGAGTTCGACCAGGAGACATTTTACAATCATCTTTTAAAACCTTTTTAGGTTTTTAGATTAGTTTATTATTCTCTCTTGGAAACCCATTTTTAGGGATTGCAAATCTTGTCTTGTACTCATTGTTAATCAATCAACTTTTGGATGTGCAACTTGTGGTGACTACACTCTTTATTATTGTTGGTAAAACTCTTTTTTATGTCTTGTATATGCAGTTTTGCTTGTTTTGCCTTAGCTATGAGTAGCTACGAGAGGAACATAGGAGTCGTAGCTCAAGTAATAGCTCATACCTATGGGTCGTACTAGGTTAGTACAAGATGCCAAGAACCTAATACGAGACCAACTATGACTCGTAGGTCATCTTATGAGTCATACCTGTGAAACTTATCTGTTGCCAACTATTTTTTCTACTTAAATTCTAGGGTTATTTTTTAAATAATATATATAGCTTAAGTTAGGGTTTTAGAAAGGAGTTCGACCAGGAGACATTTTACAATCATCTTTTGAAACTTTTTTTGGTTTTTAGATTAGTTTATTATTCTCTGTTGGAAACCCATTTTTGAGGATTGCAAATCTTGTCTTGTACTCATTGTTAATCAATCAATTTTTGGATGTGCAACTTGTGGTGACTACACTCTTCATTATTGTTGGTAAAACTCTTTTTTATGTCTTGTATATGCAGTTTTGCTTGTTTTGCCTTAGCTATGAGTAGCTACAAGAGGAACATAGGAGTCGTAGCTCAAGCAATGGCTCATACCTATGGGTGGTACTGGGTTAGTCCAAGATGCCAAGAACCTAATATGAGACCAACTATGACTCGTAGGTTATCTTATAGGTCATACCTGTGAGACTTATCTGTTGCCAACTATTTTTTCTACGTAAATTCTAGGCTTATTTTTTAGATAATATATATAGCTTAAGTTAGGGTTTTAGAAAGGAGTTCGACCAGGAGACATTTTACAATCATCTTTTGAAACTTTATTTGGTTTTTAGATTAGTTTATTATTCTCTGTTGGAAACCCATTTTTGGGGATTACAAATCTTGTCTTATACTCTTTGTTGATCAATCAACTTTTGGGTGTGCAACTTGTGGTGACTACACTCTTCATTGTTGTTGGTAAAACTCTTTTTTATGTCTTGTATATGCAGTTTTGCTTTTTTTGCCTTAGCCATGAACAACTTGGGATTGTGTGAACTATGGGTAGTTGACTTAAGATAACCTAGGTTTATTGCATTTCTATGATTGGGGTTTGCATGTATTGTTTATTTCCCTTTATTATGATTGTTGTTTGATGGTGGCCAACACCAAACCCTACCTACTATCATGATTCTGACCAAGGTAGTGACGAATAGGAAAGGGGAAGTAGATAATAGTATTCGATCGATGTCTTCTCATCTAATCCACCGAACCTGACCAAGAGGAGGTTGATTAGGACAATTGGTAATGGTGTGTTGGCACACCATGGTTGGCGACTAAGCGCCATACTAAAATTCGACCTTCCCCTTCACAAGAGGGCTGAAAGAACCTAATTTACTGTCCTACATGCTGATCTTCAATTGTGGTTATGTTACCTAGGGTAATCGAGTCAATGAACCATGGGGAACACAATTCTCAAGTTGTCCCTAAAATTGAGTGTTTTCTCACGTAGTAGTACAGTCGTAATTTTACTTTTATTTTTGAATCACCAACCCCTCCCCCTATTTAGAGATTTTAGTTATTGATGCTTGAAATGATTAGTAGTAAAGTCATAATTTTACTTTTATTTTTGAATCACCAAACCCCCCTCCATTTAGAGATTTTAGTTATTGATGCTTGAAATGATTAGTAGTGAAGTCTTGTAGTCAAGCCCTGTATTTCCTATGGGTTCAACCCTAACCTTTGGTTAAGTTAATTGCTGACAGTAACCACTTTCTTATTAGAACGTGAACATCAATTGTCAAAAATTATGGTGTCCTTGCCGAGGAATATAACTAGGTTTTGATTTTATTTCACTATTAGTTCTAGTATTGATTTTTAGAGTCTCCTATATTTTACTTACTTTCTTTTGATTGTTTGATTTTATTTGCAGGGTGTACTAGGATTGTATACCCAACACAAGAAGCCAAGGCAATCCCTTAGATCCACTCAATTTAGAGATCCACTGACTACCAAGAAGAATGGCTCAAGTGAATAAGGATATTGAGGTTGAGGAGGATATGAATACGAATGAGGATATAGGAAAAGAGGAGAATCCACAACAGAGGGGTAATATGCCACAGCTCAGGGACTTCAATGAAAATGCTTATGGATGGAATCAATATCGATTGAACCCTATGTCTATGGACGTTATTGGTGTTATAGTACTACCTCCTTTACCAACAAATACTAAGCTCAAGGTATCACGTAGATTACTCTAAATGCTCCAAAATGGCTGACTATTCCCAGGGCTACCTTCGGAGGATCCCCCCGTCATCTTCAAAATATGGTTTTTGTTTACAAGAGTGTAATGGGGACACAAAACCTTTCTCTTGATGTTGTTGGTTTAAGAGTGTTTCCACTATCAGTGATAGGGAATGCAACTGTATAGTTGTCCGAGCTTCCTCCGAGTAGTATCACAAGTTGGCCTGAGCTTAAGAGAGTAAGTGGAGCTTAAAACCAATAATGATCAAGCAAAGGTAAACGAAGAGATCATGGAGCAACTTGCTCAACTTCACACAAGTATGGACTTGGTTTTAAAGCAAAATCAAGCAAGTGTCAAGGAAGTCACTCACCAACCTTCGAAGGCTTCTACCTATGATGATCCATTCTTTGATGAGGATGTATGTTTTGTAAGCAACCAAGAGGCAAGTTTTCGGAACAACCCCCAAGGGTCTAATTCGGACTACTGGAGGCAAGGGTACGGGATTCAAGGTCAGAACTTTAACTGTGATGGGATGTATAGAGACAATCAGGGTGGATATTATGAGAAAGAGAGTGCTAGACGTTGAGTGGGGAAGAAGAGATGGCTACAGGAATGGTCCTTATGTTCCACCTCACAATCGTGATACCTGATCAACAACTCCAGGATTAAAGAAATGTTTGAAAAATTGATGAAGCGAGCTGACCACTAAGATGAGACTTTAATGGGAATGAAAGCTGATATTTCAAGTATCAACCCAAAAAATATTGTCTCATTCATTGGCAAATAAGCAACTAGAACAACAATTCGAGCAAGTTTTTTCATAATTGAACCAACGCCAAAAAGGCACCCTACTAAGCAATACGGTTCAAAATCCTATAAACGAAGGGCATTGCATGGTAGTGATGACTAGGAATGGAAAAAGCACCATAGAGCCCTCTCTACCGGCACTTGTGGATGAAGTTGATGAGAAGAGTCTTAGTGGTGAAGTCACGATTTAGGGAGAAGATCTGAAAGTTGTTAGGATGCAACAAGAAGAGGCAAGGGAGCACGAGCATTTGAAATCTAATCCAAACCCCCCCTCTTACCCTTAAAGGCTTAAGAAAAAGGAAGAGGAGGGTAAATTCAAACACTTCCTCTCAATGTTGAAGCAACTCTCCATTAATATCCCCCTTCTAGAAGCTTTGGAGAAAATGCCTAGTATGCCAAGTATATGAAGGATTTCATCACCAAAAAATGCACTTTGAGCTAAGAGTTCTCACAAGAACTCTAACAATGTAGTGCGATTATGACCAAATGCCCTTCTCAAAAGTGAGAGGACCCCGGTGCATTCACAATCCCTTGTACTATTGGTGATGTTAAGTTTGCAAGGGCTTTGTATGATCTTGGAGCTAGCATCAATCTAATGCCTCTTATTTTATTCAAAAAGCTTGGCCTTGGTACTCCTACACCAACAAGAATGAGGTTGCTTATGTCAAATTAAACCATTAAAAAGCTGGAGGGAATCCTTTTGGATATGCTTGTTAAAGTTGATAAATTCATCTTTCCCGTAGATTTTGTGATACTTGATTGCGAAGTTGATTTTAAGGTGCCCATCATCTTGGGGAGACCATTTTCGACCACTGGGAGAGCTGTAATGGATATGGATTTGGATCAACTGCATTTTAGGGTTAATGATGCAGAGGTCATGTTCAATATTCGCCAATCCATGAAACACTCGGATGAGTAAAAGAGTGAGGTGTGGACCCTCGATGATAGTTGATGAAAGAAGATGACAAAGTTGAGCCACGACGTTAAACAAGGCACTTCTTGAGAGGAAACCCAAGCAATGTTGATAATTCTTGGCTTGTTTTAATTGTTTTTAGTTGTTTAGATTCTTAAGTAGAAGGTGTGAGTTTGTTTTTATGATGAAAAACTTTGATGCAGTTGTAATATTTTGGGAATTGTTTTGTTTTGAGATTTGGTTTGCAGGTGAAAATTGAAGAACTGAAGATCTGAAAAATGGCACTTGGAGCAGCCTCTATGATCAGGCCTATGAGTTGTAGTCTTCATTATGACTTATAGTCATACCTCGTAGAGGGAAACGATGAGTACTAGATGTTAGCACAAACACTATAAGCCAACCTTACGACTTATTGGACCTTCTACGAGTCGTAAGTAGGGTTCGTAGTGTCCAGGTATGATTCCTAAATTTTTACAAGTATTAGGCCTACTACAAAGCCAATACCTATAAGTCGTTAGACAACCTATGACTCATAGTTGGGGTATCGTAGCCCCGATCAGCAGCTTTTTAACTCATGACCCAGTTTACTTATATAAAGGGTCAAAATGGCATTTGACCCCTAAAATCAATTCTAAACCCTACGACCACCGATCCCTTCCCAATTTCACTCTGTATTTCTCTTTTTCGACAAAAATTATGACTACCCACATCATTTTTGGGCAAGGATTCTAGCAAAGTCACCATTTCTAGGGTTTTGATGTGATTTCTGATTCTCTGCACTTTGGTTTGCTTCTTTGATCGACTAGTAAGCTTCATGGTAAAATTTAGCACTCTTATGTGGTGAGCCTATTACTTAGTTAAGTGTATGCTAAGTTTTTCCATGTTTAATCATGCCATAATGTGATTGTTTTGTTCTGGACAAGAAACCTAGGGCTTGTATGCTTTGGAAAACTTTGTTGTGATTCAAATATTGTTTGGAGTTCTTGTGTCGGTGATTGCAAGTGCGGAAATTATTGGTTCATGAAACATGAAGCTTAGTTTTTGCCAAACTAGTGCACGCATTATTGTTGGGATTGGAATTTAGGAGGTGTGGGTATATTTCATATTCTTTAACCTATTGGACTTGATTGAAATGATCTAAAGGAAAATTCCATCTCTATGGAATATCTTGTTGATATCAAGTATGAGCTTTGAAAGTGTTTTGTTGGCAAAAACTAAGCTTCATGT
>DF358466.1:194421-210988 GCA_000787875.1 Solanum virginianum
ATATATATATATATATATATATATATATATATATATATATATATATATATATATATATATATATGAGTTGATTACATGAAAAGTATATATAGAGTTACAAGTTGACCATACCTTATTGAGTGGGTGCTAGACCTCAATCACCATGGATGGCAAGGTGTGACTACCATCAACTAATTGATGGGTTGGTACCTCAATTACCATTAATGGCAAGGTGTGACTACCATCACATAATTGAGGGGTTGATACCTCAATCACCATATATGGCAGGGTGTGACTACCATCAACCAATTGAGGGGTTAATACCTCACTCACCATAGATGGTAGAGTGATAACCATCAACTAGTTGAGGGGTTGTTATCTCACTCACCTCTTTAAGGGCGTAGTAGGCCTTGCAATCCATAATGATAATCTCTTACTGCACATGTAATATCCTCTATATAAGCATGTTTTACTTCAAGCATCGATCATGCATACCGTGTTGCTAATATATTATCTCTTGCTTATATATATATATATATATATATATATACATTTTGGTTCTGTTGCCTATCTCTTGTTGGATTGCATCCAACATACTCAGTACATTCAAATATATTAACATATATTCTATAACTATATGATGTTGTTGTGTAGGAACCGAAGCTCCACTTGATCATCTTCCTCCATGTGGTTAGTACTATTTTCTCAAAACAAGTTTGGTGAGTCCTCAACTTAGAGGATGATATCATTTGATCTTGTGTTATGCAAAGACCCTCTTTATCTTATTGTATAGTTTTGACTATGAGATTGAGCTTAGAAAGTTGTCTTGGTCCTTGCTAAATTCCATGTTTAGAGGTGTTGTTGGACAAGTTATGTAATGATACTATGAGCTTTGACTATCTCGACTCTTGTATGTTTTAATGCTATGAAAGATTCCCTTAGTCCCTTTGTCCTTATTTCTATCGTCTTATTGTTGTTTAATTACTTCTGCGATCAATAATGTGTGATGATACGTTAAGAGACTTATCTGGGGTCCTTTCGGGTTACCCATTCATTGTGTCATATCTAGGATCTAGGCTTGGATCGTGACAAACTTGGTATCAGAGCACTAGGTTGTTAATGGTCCTCTGGATTCAACACATCACGTCGATTAGAGTATTATTCATGGTTGTGTTATGCACCATAACTATAAGTGAAATATTTCCCTTGTTCTTGATCCATGTCGTTCTATAAAAGTTATGGTAAGGCTTTCCCCTAACAAATGTTCTTTGCTATGCTAGATCTTGCCTATCCTAAGAGGAAGAAAAGCCTGCACATCCAAAAAACAATCGGCTCTTAGAGAGGTTGGATGCTCTCACGTTGCTAGCTTAATCTATGACTAATCAAATCAATCAAGGGGCCCAAGCCCCTTATGCTCCTACCCCAGGATCTAGGGTGAGAGACTTTATGAGGATGAACCCATTGGAGTTCCATGGGTCAAAAGTAGATGAAGACCCTCAATAATTTATTGTTTAGGTATACAAAGTATTGTCTATTATGTATGTTAGATTGGAAGAGAAGGCGGAGTTTGCGGGCTACCAACTCAAGGGGTAGACCAAATATGGTATACTTAATCAAAGGAGAAAAGGGAAACAACAATGTGATTCTTTGGGAGGAGTTTAAGGCAATTTTTCTCAATCAGTTTTTCCCTCTTGAGCTTAGAGAGGCTAAAAAGATGGAGTTTAGGAATTTAAAGCAAGGATCTATGTGTGTAAAAGAGTATTCCCTCAAGTTGAACCAAGTCTCTAAATATGCTCCACACTTGGTTGCCGACCTGAGGTCTTTGATGAATAAGTTTGTGATGGATGTATCCGATTTGGTGAATGATGAATGTTTTATCATTATGTTGATAGGTGACATGGACTTGTCCCGCATTATGACTTATGCCAAATAATTGGAGGGGGAGAAGTTGAGAAAGAGGAGGAGTGGTGAGGCCATATGGGCCCATTTTGATAGTAAGTTCCAAGGTCCCAAGGATGGCCGATTTCATCAAGGCCAAGGGTGTTCTCATGCTCCTAATAGAAGGTTTGCCAATGACTACCCAAGGCCCAAGGTGATGGTGGTGTGGTGACAAATACTATGTGTCCATAATGTGGTAGAGGCTATGGTGGTCCATGTATGAGGGACACTAATGCTTGCTATAATTATGGAGAAGTGGGTCACAAGAAGGTTGATTGTCCTCATAACAAAAACAAGGGTAAAGATGTTTATCCACAAGGATGGGGTGCTAATGTTGTTCCTTTGGCAAGAGGAGGCCAACAAGGTGGTGCCCTAAGGTACAATTGGTTCTATGCCTTTCAAGGGAGAAAAGAGGTAGATGAGATGCCCGATGTCATCATCGGTATGTTAAAAGTCTTTGATTTTGATGTGTATGTATTGATAGACCTGAGTAACACTCTTTTTGTTGTTACTCCTTTTGTTGCCAAAAGGTTACATGTTGAGGCCGAATTGTTGTGTGAGTATTATGACGTGTCTACTCTCATAGGTGCATCTATTGTTGCTTGAAAGATCTATAGAAATTGTCTCATTTATATTTTGCATAAAATTTTGCCTTGTGATCTTATTGAGTTAGATATGGTAGATTTTTATGTTATTCTTGGGATGGATTGGTTGCATGTATATTATGCCTCTATTGATTGTAGAACCCATAGGGTCAAATTTTAATTCCCTAATGAACCTGTCCTTGAGTGGGAGAGAAATAATGTGGTGGTCAAGGGTACGTTTGTCTCTTGCATTAAAGCCCAAAAGTTAATCTCTAAGGGATGTCTTTATCATCTTGTGAGGGATAGAGATGTTGAGTCTAAAGTCCTTCCCATAGAGTCGGTTCTGGTGGTTAATGAGTTCCTAGATGTCTTCCGTAGTAAGCTTCCCGGTGTTCCTCCTAAAAGAAAAATAGATTTTGGCATAGATCTCCTTCTCAACACTCAACCTATTCCTATTCCTCTTTACCATATGGCCCCGACTGAGTTGAAGGAGTTGAAAGAGTAATTAAATGATTTGTTAGAGAAGGGTTTTATTAGGCCCAGCCAATCACCATGGGGTGCACCGGTGTTGTTTTTGAAGAAGAAGAATGGTTCTCCTAGAATGTGTATTGATAACCAAAAACTTAATAGAGTCACCATCAAGAATAAGTACCCTCTACCAAGGATTTATGATCTATTTGACCAACTTCAAGGGGCTAGTCACTTCTCTAAGATTGAACATCGATCTGGGTATCATCAAGTGAAAGTAAGGGAGTGTGACATTCCCAAGATAGCCTTCTGGACTAGGTATGGGCATTATGAATTTGTGGTTATGTCTTTTGGGTTAACCAATGCACCAGCTATCTTCATAGATCTTATGAATAGAGTCTTTAAAGTGTACCTTGATTTGTTTGTGGTGGTTTTCATTGATGATATTTTGATCTATTCCTATAGTGAGGAGGACCATGTGAGTCATTTGAGTATGGTGTTACAAAAATTGAGGGAAGAGATGTTGTATGCTAAATATGAGAAGTGTGAGTTTTGGTTGCAAGAGTTGCCTTTCTAGATCATGTGGTGTCGGACAGTATTAAGGTGGATCCTAAAAAGATGGAGGTATTTAGAAATTGTCCTAGACCATTGACTCCATCAAACATTAGAAGTTTCTTAGGCTTAGCAGGTTATTATCGGAGATTCTTGAATAGGTTCTCTTCTATTACTTCTCCTATGACTAAGTTAATTCAAAAGAAGGCAAAATTTGTGTGCACCAATGAGTGTTAAAAGAGTTTTCAAACTTTGAAGGATAAGGTTGTCTCTCCTTCTATCTTTTCTATACTGGAAGGGTTGGAAGGATTTGTCTTGTATTATGATGCCTCACGAATTGGTTTGGGTTGTGTTTTCATGCAAAATAGTAAGGTGATAGGTTATGCCTCTAGACAACTCAAGGTGCATGAAAAGAATTATCCTACCCATGAACTTGAATTGCTCGCTGTGGTTTTTCCTTTTAAAACTTGGTGTCATTACTTGTATGGGTTTCATGTTGATCTATTTGCCGATTATAAGAGCCTCTAATATGTGTTCACCCAAAACAACCTCATCTTGAGACAATGAAGGTGGTTAGAACTTCTTAAGGATTACAATATGAGTGTATATTGCCACCCCGATAAGGCTAATGTGGTGGTCGATGCTTTGAGTAGGGTGTTCATGAGTAGCCTAGCACATGTTGATGATGAGGGCGAAGAGGTGGCTAGAGAGGTTCATCAATTGGCTAGATTGGGGGTTAGGTGGGAAGAGGTTGATAATGGTGGTATTGTGGTTGTTGATGGTTCAAAATCTTCCTTGGTTGATGAGGTAAAAGCAAAGCAAGATCTTGACCCTTTCTTGTTAGAATTGAAGGCCTTGGTGAGAGAGGGAAAATTGGAGGTTTCCTCCCTAGGGGGAGATGGTGCCCTTAGATACCAAGATAGGTTGTGTGTGCCTAGTATTTATGGCTTGAGAGAGAAAATTCTTGATGAGGCTCATAATTCTTCCTATTCTATTCACCCTAGTTCTACCAAGATGTATAGAGATTTGAGGGAAGTCTATCGGTGGGGTAGTATGAAGAGGGACATTTCAAAATTTGTATCCGGTTGTCATAGTTGCAAATAAGTCAAAGTCGAACATCAAAGCCCTAGTGGCTTAGCCTAAGATATAGAGATTCCTACTTAGAAGTGGGAGGAAATTAACATGGATTTTATGGTTGGGTTGCCAAAGACTAGAAAGCCTTTTGACTCCATTTGGGTTGTGGAAGATAGAATGACAAAGTCGGCTCCTACTGCTTAAGACTACTTATAGTGTTGAAGATTATGCTAAATTGTACATTTATGAATTGGTTAGATTGTAAGGGGTGTCTTTGTCTATTATACTAGATTGTGGTTCTCAATTCACCTCTCACTTTTGTAGGCCCTTCGAAAGAGGTCTTGGTACCAAGGTTAAGCTTAGTACAGCCTTTCATCCTCAGATAGATGGCCAAGACGAAAGAACTATCCAAACTCTTGATGATATTCTTAGAGATTATGTATTGGAATTTAAGGGTAGTTGGGATAATCATCTTCCACTCATTGAGTTTTGCTTACAATAATAGCTATCATTCTAGCATTGGTACGGCGCATTTTGAGGCTCTCTATTGTAGACGTTGTAGGTCTCCAGTTAGATGGTTTGAGGTAGGGGAAATCGCTTTGATGGGTGTAGATCTGGTTATGGAGGCTATGGAGAAGGTAAGGTTGATTAGGAAAAGTTTGAAGACAGTCCAAAATCGTCAAAAGTCCTATGCCGATTTGAGGAGAAGGGATCTTGAATTTAAGGTTGGTGATTGGGTTTATTTGAAGGTCTCACCTATGAAGGGTGTGGTTTATTTTGGTAAGAAGGGTAAGCTAAGTCCAAGATTTGTTTGTTCTTGTAGAGTGTTGAGGAAGATTGGTAAGGTGGCCTATGAGTTGGAGTTACCTAGTAAAATGGACTTGGTTCATCCATTCCTTCATGTGTCTATGTTGACAATATATGTGGCTGACCCAAATGCCATTGTGCCTCTTGATGTTGTGGGTGTTGTTGTAGACAATTTGACTTATGAAGAGGTTTCGGTAGAAATTTTGGATAGACAAGTGAAGAGGTTGAGGAACAAGGAGGTTGCTTCCATCAAGGTTCCTTGGAGAAACCAACGAGTTAAAAATGTCATATGGGAAGCCAAAGCGGACATGCAAAAGTGATATCCCTATCTCTTCCACTCTACTCGAGCCTAAGGTACTAATTCCAAGTCCCTTATGTTATTTCAAGTCTTATGTTTCAGGCCCTATGTCATTACATGCATTCATGTTTATGTTGACAAGTTCGTGGTGATTTTGACACTTATGTTGAGATCTTTGAAAATGATGTTTAAGTGCATTATTGCATTCTTGTTGGGGCTGATCTCTTCATGATTATCCTTATTATATATGCTTCTTTGACAATCGAGTACAAATGTTCCCAATGAGAGATATTGAAACGACCCCAAAAGTGCTTGAAAATGTGCCTTGGAAATGCCCATAATCATAATTTCCATGCGTAATATCCAAAATACGACTTCATATTCATGATCAGGGGAAATATTGAGTGGGTTATGGGTATACCCCCAATTTTAGAGCAACCGTGTCAAAATTTGAAAATCCAAAAAATGCAATTTCAAAAGATGATCAGCGCCCTTGGCGCGACGCGGCCAGGGCACGGACCTATACATTTTTTTGCTAGTTTTTGTTGTTCAGTCCAAGGTCTTTAGGTCTTAGGCCTAAGTCTTCCCATGCATAAAACACCTATACTTAGTCATTTTTAACTCCATATCATTCAAGACATCCCCCAAAACCCTCTCAAACACTTACACAAGTATTTCACCCAAATTATAGCATTCCAAACTAATTTCTGGATTAAAATAATTCACTCAAGCTTCAAGTTTTCAATCAAATCTTCATCAAGGAATTCTCCAAAGTTAAGGTATGTGGGTTTCAACCATTGGGTCCTGTCACCTATGGTGCCCAACCTTCCTTTTTATATAAAATTGCATGTTTCTAAGTTGATTTACTTATGGATCTCACTTATTATGAATTTGACTATGAACTATGTTGGGGTTTCCTAAATGTGTGACTGTATAAGCATGTTTTGAGCTATGAATCTATGATCAATTTTGAGATTTGATGAAGAGTTTCAATTTATATTGCATGAGGGTATTACAAAGTGTTGGAGGGTTGATTTACTCCATGTTTTCTTGCATGATTTCACTCTTGAATTGCATGGTTTTATACTTACATTACACAACAACCAAGTGTTTGATAAAATATCTGGTTTAGGGTTCTTAAGCTATTGATGATCTATTGCATGGCCTACGAGTCAAGAGACTCCATGATGATGAAAGTAATGTATACATATGAGTTGATTGCATGAAATTATCTATAATATTGCAAGTTGACCACATCTTGTTGAGGGGGTGCTAGACCTCAATCACCATGGATGGCATAATGTGACTACCATCAACCAATCGAGGGGTTGATACCTCAATCACCATGGATGGAAGAGTGTGACTACTGTCAACCAATTGAGGGGTTGATACCTCAATCACCATGGATGGCAAGGTATTACTACCATCAACCAATTGAGTGGTGTATACCTCAATCACCATGGATGGTAGGGTGTGACAACCATCAACCAATTAAGGGGTTGATACCTCAATCCCCATGGATGGCAAGGTATTACTACCATCAACCAATTGAGTGGTGTATACCTCAATCACCATGGATGGTAGGGTGTGACAACCATCAACCAATTAAGGGGTTGATACCTCAATAGCCTCTCCAAGGGGCTATTAGGCCTTGGAATCCATAATGATGGTCTCTTACTACACATGTAATATGTTCTATATAAGCATGTTTTACTTCAAGCATCGATCATGCATGTCATGTTACTAATATATGATCTCTTGCTTATGTATATACATTTTGGTTATGTTGCCTATCTCTTGTTGCATTGCATCCTATATACTTAGTACATGCAAACGTACTAACGCATATTTTATGCCTACATGATGTTACCATCTAGGAACTGAAGCCCCACCTGATCATCTTCATCCACGTGGCTAGTACTATCTTCTCAAAGCAAGTTTGGTGAGTTCTCAACTCCAATGACGATATCATTTGATCATATGTTATGCAAAGACCCTCTTTCTCTTATTGTATGCTTTTAACTATGAGGGTGAGCCCGGAAAGTTATCTTGGCCCCTGCAAAATTCCAAGTTTAGAGGTGTTGTTGGACAAGTTATGTAATGATGCTATGAGCTTTGACTCTCTTGCCACTTGTATGTTTTAATGCTATGAAATGTTCTCTTATTCCCTTTTCCATTATTTCTATCTTCTTATTGTTATTTAATTGCTTAGGCGACCAAGGATATGTGATGATATGTTAAGAGGCTTGTTTGGGGTCCCTTTGGGTTCACCATTCACTGTTTCATGTTGAGTCCCTACGCTTGGGTCATAACACTTGTTGGCAATTGTGACATCTGGATATGAACTTAGAAATATCCCTCTTCATACTGCCCCACCAATACACCTCCCTTAAGTCTCTAAACATCTTTGTAGAACCAGGGTGAATAGAATAGGATGAATTATGAGCCTCCTTTAGGATCAATTCCCTTAAGTCATCAATATTAGGCACACACAACCTACCTTGGTACCTAAAGGTACCATCTACCCCTTGGGAGAAAACCTCCACTTTACCATCCTTCACCAAGGTCTTCAACTCTAGCAAGGCGGGGTCAAGATCTTGTTTTGACTTTACATCCTCAATCAAACACGATTTAGAACCATCAACAACTATTACACCACCTTTTTAACTTTATCCAACCTAAACCCCAATCTAGCCAACTGGTGAACTTCTTTAGCCACCACTTTGCCACCATCATCAATATAAGCTAGACTACCCATGAACACTCTACTTAGAGCATCGGCCACAACATTAGCTCTGTCGGGGTGATAATGTACACTCATGTCATAATCCTTAAGGATCTATAACCACCTTCTTTGTCTCAAGTTAAGATCTTTTTGGGTGAACACATATTAGAGACTCTTTTGGTCAGTAAACACATCAACATGAACCCCATACAAGTAGTGATGCCAAATTTTCAAAGCAAATGCCACGGCCACTAATTCAAGATCATTGGTGGGATAATTTCGCTCATGCCCCTTATGTTGTCTGGAGGCATAGGCTATCACCTTTCCATTTTGCATCAAAACACACCCCAAACCAATTCGTGAGGCATCAAAATATACCAGAAACCCTTCCGGTAGAGCCAAGATAGGAACGGAGATAAGCTTATCTTTCAAAGTTTGGAAATATTTTTGACATTCATCAGTCTGCATGAATTTTGCCTTCTTTTGAGTCAACTTTAACATAGGAGAAGCAATAGAAGAAAAGTCATTCACAAACCTCCAGTAGTAACCTGTTTAACCTAAGAAACTCCTAATATATGATGGAGTCAAGGGTCTAGGCCAATTTCTTATCACCTCCGTCTTCTTAGGATCCACCTTATTATCATCATTTGACACCACATGCCCTAGAAAAGTAATCTCATTCAACAAAAATTCACTTTTTTTATATTTGGCAAACAACCTCTCCTCTTCAGAATTTGCAACACCACCCTCAATTGATTCACATGCTCTTCCTCACTCCAAGAATAAATTAATATATCATGAATAAAGACTACCACATGTCAAGGCAGGGTTTAAACACTTTATTCATGAGATCCATAAATTAGTCGGTGTAGTAGTCACACAAAGGACATACCCACAAACTCAAAGTGCTCATACATAGTTCAAAAGGCCGTCTTGAGAATATCACACTCCCTTACCTTCACTTCATGGTATCCGAACCGAAGATCAATCTTAGAAAAGTGACTAGCCCATTGTAGTTGATCAAAAAGGTCATCAATCCTTGGTAGAGGGTACTTGTTCTTTTTGGTAACCCTACTAAGTTACCGGTTATCAATGCGCATTCTAAGAGGAGCATCCTTTTTCTTCACTAAGAACATCTGTGCACCCTAATGTGACTTACTAGGCCTTATGAAACCCTTCTCCAATAAATCCCTCAATTGATCCTTTAACTCCTTCAATTCCTTTGGGGACATATGGTAAAGGGGAATGGAAATGGGTTGAGTATCGAGAAGGAAGTCTATACTAAAGTCAATTTTCCTTCTGGGAGAAACACCAGGAAGCTCATCGGGAAGACATCAAGAAACTCATTGACCACCGGAACTGACTCAATAGGAAGTACTTTGGACTCAACATCCCTAGCCCTCACAAGATGATAAGGCAACCCTTAGAAATAAACTTTTGGGCTTTAAAACAAGAAATGAATCTACCCTTGACCACAACATCATGACCTTTCCATTCAAGGACAAGCTCATTAGGGAACAGGAATTTAACCCTATGGGTTCTATAATCAATGGAAGCATAATATGCATTTAACAAATCCATCCCAAGAATGATGTCAAAATCCACCATATCTAATTCAACAAAATCACACTTTATGTAATATGAACATGGGACAATTTCTATAGACTCTTTTAGCAATAGTGGACTCACCAATAGGGGTTAACACTTCATTAGGTTCACACAACAAATTGGGATACACATGAAGCTCTTTGGCAACAAAAGGAGTAATGAAAGAAAGAGTGACACCCAGATCTATCAATCCATACACATCAAAAACAAAAACATTTAACATACTAGTGTCAACATCAGGCATCTCATCTCACCTTGCCTTTCTTGAAGAGTACATAATCTATTTTGCCTTAGAGTATCCCCTTGTTAGCCTCCTTTTGCTCTTAGATCCATATTAGCACCTTATCCTTGAGAATGACCATCTCTACTTTTGTTTCAAGCATGAGGACAATCAACAATCTTGTGACCCATCTCATCACAACCATAGAAAACACAACATTAGCTCTGTCGGGGTGATAATGTACACTCATGTCATAATCCTTAAGGATCTATAACCACCTTCTTTGTCTCAAGTTAAGATCTTTGGAGTCTCTCAAGTATGGGACACTATGGTTTGTACCACATCTTTGGCACTTAGGATTAGACACTCAACCATTTCCACTTTGGAATCTTGGATTATCATTAGCAAATCTTCTATTAGGAGCATTGAAAGACCCTTGGCCTTCGAACTTGTGGCCTTGAGGAAACCGGGCACCCTTGGAACCTTGGAAACCACCCTCAAAATGATCTTGGACTAAACACTTCTTCTTTTTCTAAGCTTTTCCCCTTCTAGTTACTTGGCATAATTCATGATCCGAGACAAATCCACATCATTCACTAGAATAGCATTACGAAACTCTTCATTAACCAAGTTGAACACTCCTAATAAAAATTTGTTCATTCTAGCTTGGCCACCAAATGTGGAGCATACTTGGAAAGCTTATTGAACTTGAGGGCTTACTCCCTCACACTCATGGAAACTTGCTTATAGTTCATAAACTCTATCATCTTGGCGTCTCTTAGCATGATAGGAAAGAATCGGTTGAGGAATACGACTTTAAACTCCTCCCAAGGAATAGCATCATTATCTCTCCTCTCTAATTTCCATTGGGAGAATTAAATTTGGGCCACATCTTTGAGTTGGTAGGTTGCTAACCCCGCTTTCACTTCTGAATTGACCCCTATGATAGATAACACTTTATACACCTCATCGATGACCTTTTGGGGATCCTCATATGGCTTGGTTCTATGGAATTCTGGTGGGTTCATTCTTGTGAAATTCCTCACCTTACAGAATTGAGTGAGAGCATAAGAGGCTTGGGCCCCTTGGTTCATTTGGTTGGTCATAGCATAAGCTAACAATATGATAGCATCTCAGAACTCTTCTGGGGCCACCCCTCTATCTTGAGGAGCTTGAGGAGCAGAAGAGGCTGGTTGCTCCCCATGAGTATAGGCTCTCCTTAATTTTCCCCCTGGAATCAGCATGATTTATAAGAAAACAAGAGCATTTATTAGGGGAAAAGCCTTATCGTTACACCTAAAGCACGATATAACCATGAAGAAGTGAAACATTTCCTATAATGCCTCATAGCCTCCATAGTTGTGGCGCGTTTCACAATGATGAATAAGACTCTAATCAATGTGGTGTGTTGGATTTTCAAGGACCATTGACAACCTAGTGCTTTGATACCAAGCTTGTCATGACCTAAGCCTATGGCCTAGATGTGACACGTCGAATGTGCCTCTTAGCATATCAACCACACATCCTTGATCGTAGATGCAAAATAAACTACAAAAAGAGATATAGTAAAAGGGGAAGTGGGATAAGGAAAGTCGTCGATAATCATAAAAGCATATAAGAGTCAAGATCATATCATAAGTATATCATAATTTCCAACAACACCTCTAACTTGAAATGGAGCAGGGGCCAAGACACTTCTCGGGCTTACCTTCATGATAACAAGTGTTCAACACAATGAAGTCTTAAATTAGCAAGAGTAATGTCGATAGTGTCCTTGGACTTGAGGACTCACCAATGCTTATCGCTGAAGTACCAAACTTGCCATGTGGAGGATGATCAAAAAGAGCCCCGGTTCCTATATGGTAATATCATGTAGGCATAGAGTATGTGTTAGTATGTTTGAATGAACTAAGTATGCGGGATACAATGCTACATAGTCATAAGCCAATATGTTCAACATGCACAAACATAAGCAGTGAATATATATAATCTCAACATAACATGCATGATTAATGCTTGTAATAAAACATGCTTGTAAAATATTCAACTTGCATTGTACATAGTACATGTGTGGGAAGAGACCTTAACCGACATAGACCAAGAGAGCTACTACTTGGAATCTAAGGCATTTCACTCCCTCGACAATGTGATTGAGGTATGTCACACCCTCGACAAGGTGTAGTCTACTTTCATAGTAGCCATACAATGAATAATCTGAGGCATGTCACCCCCTCATCAAGGTGATCGAGCCAAGTCAGCCCCTCGACTAGGTGTGGTATAACTAGATGGATCCACTAGAAAGCCATAAGAGATATCATGTATAATCCTATGGTGGAACATAGTTTAAAGACTATGACTTTATATAATGACCCATTGAGTCCAGCCACCCATCATAAGTCAATTAGTGCTAAGTCAAATCCTATGGAATACTTGAAATAGTCATACTTTAATCATAACATGAATAACATGTAAGAGACATGATGACATCACTTAAGTAGCTCATAAACATGCTTGACCTCTAATAGCGAGCCTAACTTGAACACGAGAGTAGATAATAATCAAACATGACCCCTCGCTTTAAAATTAATGGCTCACAAGAGGTAAAAATCTTGAAATTGGGCTCAACTTGATACTTGCATCATTATAAATACTTTTCATGAATTCAATACATACTTGCAAGCCCTTAAGCATCATGAAGTCACTTGACTTGTAAATCATGTAACAGATTATCAATAAGTTGAGAATTCTGGTCATGCCATTTTATCAAAAAAATGGTGAGTTGAAGATACTTGGTCAAAATCATACAATTCAAGAGTGAAATAAGATGAGTAAACTCAATACAAATCAACCCACCAACATGTGGTAAAACCCTCAATTAGGGTACCTTGAAATCTATCACAAAAGCTCATAATAGTCCATAGTTTCATAGCTCAAAACAAGCATAATCTCAATAGACAAAATCAATTCAGGGAATAAGCTTGAAATAGTTAGTCATGCATAATCAATCAATATTTCATAAAACTCTAACATAATTTATATTCATAATCCATGATAAGAGATACTCATAGGTAATACAACTTGAAAACATGTAATTTTCATGAAAAGGGAAGGGTGGGCTCCATGGGTGAAAGGACCCAATGGATGAAACACACGTACCTTAAACCTTGAATTCCTTGAAGTGAAATTGAAGTGGTTTTAGAGCTTGAAATGAATCCTTATGTCCCAAAGTAGAGCTTGAATTTCTTAGATTTGAATGGGAGAATTCGATGGAGTCTTAGAAGGGTTTGAGAAAGGGTTTTGTGAGTTATAGAGCTAAAAAATGGCTAAGTATGGGTGATTTCACATTTAAGTTGGCATGGAGCTTTGACCCCATTGCTCTTGGCCAATATAGATAAAATAAGTAAAATATAGTACTGGTTCATGCCCCTGATACCACGTAGACCAAATGCAGAGTATAAGATACACTGCTCTGTGCCCCTAGCGTGATGCGTCCAGGGCGCAGACAACCACTGAAATTTATAAATTAGCAAAAAATATTTTTCTCTACGGGTCTTCTAAAATTTTTGTTATATCCATCTTCCACTCAATTTTGCCCCCTGATCAAGAATATGAAGTTAGATTTTCAAAATCATGCACGATTTTGAGATATCTAGAAATTACGATAATGGGGAATTCTAAAGCACATGTGGGGCGTTTCAGAGTAACATGGCCAATAGGAATCTAAGAGTCCCAAAATAAGCCCCATAACATCTACATATACATCATCAGTTTGAAAGTGCATAATGAAGCAATAAACATATATTTCTAAAGGACATAAAAGTATGATTCACGCTATGGGGATATCATAGGGATAGGGATTAGTATGATCCATGTAGCACATAGCACAGAAGTACTAAGGGGTGAGTAACTATGACTCATGTTGTGGGGTTACGAGGGGCTTAGGACTTTCCACATCTCATCAAGAATATATCATCAGCTCATCAACATTCACTATATAACCATAATCATAATCTCCATAAACAAATAACATGACATAGCACAAATCCGTACATAGAGTCTACATATTGTCCAACAATGCCTCTAAGTCATAGAATAGGACAGGGTCCAAGACATGTCCCAAGTTTACCCTCAAAGTAAAGACATAAGAGAAAGTAGCATAATAAGTAGATAGAAGGTGGCTTGTCCTTGGATGATAGGACTTACCACAAGCAACTCTCATAAATCCAAGCTAGCAATCAACAGGTAGATGAAGATAGTCTCTCACTATATAACCATAATCATAATCTCCATAAACAAATAACATGACATAGCATAAATTAGCACATAGAGTCTACATATTGTCCAACAATTCCTCTAAGTCATAGAATTGGACAGGGTCCAAGACATGTCCCAAGTTCACCCTCAAAGTAAAGACATAAAAGAAAGTATCATAATAAGTAGATAGAAGGTGGCTTGTCCTTGGATGATAGGACTCACCACAAGCAACTCTCATAAATCCAAGCTATCAATCAACAGGTGGATGAAGATAGTCTCTGATCCCTACATAATTAGATCATATAGGCAAAGAGTATGCGTTAGTATGTTTGAATTTACCAAGTATGCGAGTATGCAATAGATATGAATTCATTAAACCTGCATTCAATGTTAGATTACAAGGGCACATGTATAAAAAGAAGTACATACACAAAGAAGAGTAATATATCAATATGCCATAAAATCCACGATGTATGTAAATGCCATAAGACTTCAACACACGGGGATGAGACCTAAACCAACATTTAGACCTTGCAAGCTATTTGTCACGACCCAATCTTATGGCATAGACATGACCGGCAAATAAGGAACCCGAAGGATCCCCAAACAAGCCTCAAGTATATCATTAAACATCATTGGTCATGAAAGCAATTAAAATAACAATAAGGGATAAGAATAAACAAGGGGAAGTAAGACTAAGGGAGAGATAGATAAAGAGAGTAATACTCAAATACCATAGATGAGTCAAGCTCAAGCATAATACATAACTTGTCCAACAACACTTCTAGTTAAAATAGCATTAAAGATGAAAGTATCAATACATAGCATAAGAAACATAGACCAACATCCCTAGAATGGAGGACTCAACAACAAGCTTGAGTGAAACCGTACTAGCCACGTGGGTGGAGATGCTCAAGAGGAGCTCTGGTTCCTACATAGTGATATTATGTAGGCATAAAGTATGCGTTAGTACATTTGAATGTACTAGAGATACACTGCAACAAGAGATAGGCAATACAATCAAAATGCATAATTACAACAAGAGATAGTATATTAGCAGCATGGCATGCATGAACAAAGCTTGTTGTTAAACATGCATGAAAATAATCATTCTTACATAGTTTGTTTAACCCAATAAGATAACATGATTAGATCAACAAAATACCTTGTACTAGAGGGTAAGGGATTTAGCATGAGTCATAAGGCTTTCTCATAGGTAATGAGTGGTACATGAGGTAATGAATAACACATGAAGGTAAAAGGTAGCATAAGTTATAACCCTTACATGTGTGCATACAAGGGTGAGGCATTCCACATAGTTCATAACCCCTTCATATGAGTGTATTTCAAAACCTCAAATCATCCATGAGCGTAAGGAGTACAACATAGTTCATAACCCCTACATGTGAATATGAGTGCATGGCATAACCTCAAATGCGTACATAGGATAACCCCAAATCATGCACGAGGGTAAAGAGTATCACATAATTTATAACCCCTACATGTAGACATGAGTAAGTGAATAGCATAACTTCGTACATGAGGGTAAAGTGTACAACACGATCTATAACCCCTACATAGTAGGAATTAGCCTTGCACTAGAGGGTAAAACACATAGCTTAATTCATAACCCCTTCTAGTAGGCTTCATAATACACAAAAACATAGACCTTAGCATAAGAACCCCATAACTCATCGATAATTCCCTAGAACATAACAACATAAGAGCCCAATAATTCACTTGCAATACCATAGGTGCTTTACATAATTAAACACACATATATACATGCCTTTTCATCATTATTTCATCATCACATACATACATCATTTCATCATCACATAATCATAATAACATCATTCAACTCATAAGACATGCATTGGACCTTCAATTCCTCAAGAAAACCTAGCCGGGCATTTTATTAAACACTTAGAAGGTGTGTAGTTCTAGTGTAAAACCATGCAATTCAAGAGTGAAATAATGCTAGTAAATCCTATGTAAAAGTATTAATCAACACCTTGCAATACCCTCAAGCATTATACATCAGAATCCCTCTTCAAATC
>DF358466.1:211682-230189 GCA_000787875.1 Solanum virginianum
GATCGATTTTGGAAATTGAATTTTTGGGAAATTGAAGTTTTGATATGGTCATTGTAAAATCGGGGTTGGACCCTTTTCCACCTAAATTTGACCCCATTGAACAAGAATATGAAGTCAGATTTTTGATATCATGCATGGATTTTGATATATATGGAAATTAAGATTTTGGGCATTTTCAAGCATATTTTTGGGAACTTTTTGGGGTTATTTCACTATTACATGGAAATTTTGGTGTCTTTCCCACACCTAATAAGAGGTGATTTACTTACCAAAGGTATACAATACTTCTCCTTATGGGCCTCTCATTTTAGATAAGTAAGTAACCTTACCTTACAATCACTCCTATTTCTGTAAGAATTTTTCATTCATGAAAACATAATTGTAACCTCACCTTACGGGCCTCCCATTTCGATAAAGATTACCATAAACATAAACCTATGTTTGGAATATAGTTATGGGACTTAAGTACTGGACCTTTGGAGATAAACCCCTTAATACAAGTTCACTTGGTGCTAAGTCATCATCCCATAAGACTACATATAAATATACATGCTTTCAAGAGAGGTATAAGTCATTTCAAATAATTTCAATGCATTCTTAGGCTTAAAAGCCAAACAGTCTTCATAATCATGCATACTTGGCCTAATGAGCCAAATCATACCTCATGTCACAATTTCATGTATACGAATAACTCATTCACATATATCCATATTGGTATAAACACCCAATATTTGCTCAAACATTCATATCATGGACATTATATGATCACATGTCATGTCATACCTATACTTTCATTGAAATCATGTTCATCAATATAATTGTGTCTTATCCCACATCAAAATCTTTATTAAAATCAATACTCATGTATCAATATGCCATGAATGACAAGAGAATAGTATGGGAAATAGAGTTTCATACTTAAATCAACAATATAATATGAAATACAGGTAAATCCATGAAGACATTCACATTTAAATCATACTTGAGATCTCCATGCATAAATCAACATTTAAAAGGGACATACATATTAAAACCTTCATAATATCAATGTAATTCAATATATAAGAGCATAAATCACTTTTAGAACATCAATTAAACATATCTCATATATCAATTGAATGAAATAAACAATAATTTAAAGACTCATATTCAAAGTAAGGTTAAGATTCATAAATCAAGGAGTAAAAAGTGTTAGGGGTCTTCATGGTTGAAACAAACCATGAATCAATCCCACATACCACAGATAATTAAGAAGAATTAAGAAGAAATTTATTGGAGGAGAAGACCCTTCCTTGACCTTCAAGCTAAATCTCTAATGGCACACTTGAGAGGAGTTCTTTAGAAGAGATTTTGAATAATCTAAGTGTATTGAATGAATTTGAATCAGAATAGAGGAGTATAGGTTTTTTTAGGGCTTTAAGATAGGTTATAATGTCATGAACAACCCTTAGGAATCACCAAAATTATCAGAAAGTCATTAATGAAACGAATTCTAAAAAAGTGCCTAGGGGTCCTGTGGAAGGGCTCCATGATCTGTGCAGAGGACCACGGACCGTGCAATGGTCTGTGGTAAGGATCTTTGCTAAATTTTGAACAAGGTTGTTTCCACTGACGGTGTCATAGTTCGTTCAGTAGTCCACGATCCATGCAACCTCACATACAAAGATCCAAGTTTCGTGACGATGAGTTTGTACTTAGAAAAATCAAGCAAAAGCCTTCATAAGACACTTACCATGGCTCGTGATGAGGTGCACAACCTGTGAAAGGGTCTGTGGTGGGTACATTAGCCACTGTGTAGCTTTCAAGCAAATGGCACCTACCATGAGCCACTTTTATGGCTATTGGTGATCACCATGGTCCGTGAAGGACATATTGGAGGATCTCTTGGTCTTGAAATCCACCATAGACCACAAGACACCACACATATGGCCAAGGACTACTCCTAGGGACCTTATAAGGCTTGTGGACCTCTCCACGGCTTGTAGATGTTACAATGGAGTGTCACATAGGTCAAAAACTCAAAAAACCTTGATTTCAAGCACCAATAAAGTCTCACGAAATCTGGTTCCTTACATCATCTCCACCTTAGGAACATCCGTCCTAGTATGAGAAACAAACTAGCTTGAAAGGCTTGACTATGAACATGAAATATCTTAACATAGGAACACAATGCATAACAAATTTCTTAAAAATCATAAAATCATTAAAACTCATGTCAAAACATCCTTTAAAGCATTTCATGCATATGTATGCATGTCATATCATGTAACATAAGAGTTAAAGAATTAGGACCATTAAGAGTAAAAGGAACCTAATACCTTAAGCTTGAAGAGATTGGAAAAGATAGGGATATCGCTTCATCATTTTCGTCTCCCCCTCCTATGTGGCACTCTCAACATGTTTATTTCTCCAAAACACTTTAAGAGAATCCACATCCTTGTTGCGAAGCTGCTTTACTTACCTCTCGTTGATCTCAACTGGAACTTCCTCAAAGGATAAGTTCTTCTCAATTTCAACACCTTCCAAAGGCACAATTGATTTAGGATCACCAATCAACTTCCTTAACATAGACACATGGAAGATCGGGTAAATAGAACTCATCTCAAAAGGAAAGTCCCATCTATACAACACTTTCTCAGTCCTCTCAACTATCTCATAAGGTCCTACTTATCGGGGAATTAACTTTCCCTTCTTACCGATAAGCATTACACCCATCGGAGAACCTTCACATATACCCAATCACTAACATGGAATTCAAGATCCTTTATTCTAACATCCAAGTAAGAGTTTTGGCAACTTCGAGCCATCTTCAATATCTCCCTAATCAACTTCACCTTTTCCATGGCCTCCCACATAAAATTTGGGCCAATCAATGCCACTTCTTCTAACTCAAACTACCCCACTGGAGATCTACACCTTCTCCCGTACAAAGCCTCAAATGATACCGTGCCAATGCTAGCATGAAAACAATTATTGTAAACAAACGCAATGACTTGTAGAGGATCATCCCAATTACCCTTGAATTCCAACACACAATCCCTTTACATATCTTATAAAGTTAGAATTACCCTCTCTGCTTATCCATTGGTTTGAGGATGGAAAGCGGTACTTAACTTCACCCTAGTGCCAAGCCTTTTTTAAAATGATTTCCAAAAGCAAGAAGAAAATTGGATGCCATGATAAGATATGATATTCATAGGCATACTATGCAACCTTACCAATTCTTAGATATACAATCTTGCATAATCTTCAGTGTTGAAGGTAGTCATGATCGGTAGGAAATGAGCTAATCTAGTCATCCTATCAATGATGACCCAAATAAAATCAAATTGCTTTTGGGTACCGGGCAAACCAACTAACAAATCTATATTCATATCTTCCCACTTCAAAGTAGAAATCTCAATATCTTGTGACAAACCACCAGGTCTTTAATGTTCTACCTTCATTTCTTGACAATTAGAGCATTCAGACACAAACTTATTTGTGACTTTTTTCACACCATCGAACCAATATACTTCTCTCAAATCCTAATACTTCTTGGCGAATCCCGGATATATAGAATAATAAGAGTTATGGGCTTCAGTCATAATCATCTCTCTAAGACCATCAACATTTGAAACACATAATCGATCTTGATACCGAAGAACACCATCTCCCCCTTGGGAGAAAACTTCTATCATCTTCTCCTCCACCAATTTCTACAACTCAACCTAAGATAGGTCCAAGTTTTTTTTCCTTAACATCAACAACCACAGAAGACTTAGCCCTATTCTGAACATTAATATCGTTATTATTAGAGTCAAACAATCTAATACCCAATCTAGGTGAACATCTATTTCCAATTCCTTTGTTCCTTCATCAACATGGGTCGCACTACCAATGGATAGCCTACTAAGAGCATCGACTGCAACATTTTCCTTGTCAGGATAATATTGACCACTTATGTCATGATCTTTAAGGAAGTCACAGCCATCTTTTTTTCCACAAGTTAAGGTCCCTTTAAGTGAACACATATTGCAAGCTCTTATGATCAGTGAACACATCTACATGAACCCCATATAGATAGTGTCTCTAAATTTTCAAATCAAACACTACAGCCGCTAAATCAAGATCATGAGTCAGATAATGTTTTCATTCACCATCAATTGCCTTGATGCATAAGATATCACTTTACCATGTTTCACGAGAATACAACCCAACGCAATCCGAGAAGCATCACAATACATCACAAACCTATCTAAGCCATCTGATAAAGTCAAAACAAGAGCCGATGTAAGTCAATCTTTCTAAGTCTGAAAATGCTTCTCACACTCATCCGGCCATATGAACTTGGCCTTCTTTTGAGTCAACTTTGTTAATGGAAAAATAATAGGTGAGAAATATTCAATGAATCCCTTATAGTATCTAGCCAGCCTATTTTGAATATCGAAGAGGGTCAATGGTGTAGCCCAATTCTTCATGGACTCAGTCTTCTTTAGGTCAACCTTAATGCCATCACTGGATACCACATGAACAAGAAAAGCTACTTCACCCAACCAAAACACATATGTATTGAACTAAACATACAATTGTTTCTCCCTTAAAGTCTAGAGAACTAACCTAAAATGATCTATATGCTTCTCAGAATATCATTGATGAATACAACCACAAAACTATCAAGAAATGGCTTGAACACCTAATTCATAAGATCTATAAACACAGGCAAAGCATTAGTCAAATGAAACAATATCACCAAAAATTTAAAATGCTTGTATCTTGTTTGAAAGGACATTTTATGAATGTCACACTCTTTGAACCTTAACTAATGATAGTCAAAATGGAGGTCAGTCTTTGATAAATTAGTGGCTCTTTGAAGTTGATCAAATAAGTTGTCAATCCTTGGCAACAAATATTTATTCTTGATGGTTATTTTATTTAATTACTTATAATCAATGCACATCCAAAGAGGCTCATCTTTCTTTCTTACAAATAACACTGGAGCACCCTATGGCGATATACTTGGCCTAATAAAGCCTTTCACCAGTATGTCATTCAACTCCTTTAATTCAGTCTAATGCCATATGATAAGGAGGAATGGGAATTGGTTGAGTATTTGGGAAGAGATTTATGCCAAAGACTACTTCTTTTTTAGGAGAAATAATGGGCAAATCTTTGGTAAAAACATTCAAAAACTCATTAACTACAGGAACAAACTCAAGAGTAGGTGACTCGGACTCCACATCGCTAACCCATAATATGTGATAGATGCACCCTTTACAAATCATCTTTATGCTTTGAGATAAAAGATAAATTGACCCTTAATAGCAGAATTACTACCCTTCTGTTCAAGAACTTGCTCATCCAGAAAATGGAATTTGACTTTTTGATTTCTATAATCTATAGAGCTATATGAAGCATGCAACCAATCCTCCCAAG
Organism: Solanum virginianum; assembly: GCA_000787875.1. Lineage (NCBI taxonomy): Eukaryota > Viridiplantae > Streptophyta > Magnoliopsida > Solanales > Solanaceae > Solanum > Solanum virginianum. The sequence goes on from DF358466.1 coordinate 217,098, forward strand.
AATAATACTAGAATAAAACATCTCATGTTCCATGAGATCACAAGAAAAGTATTTATGCAAGATAGAGACATGACTACCCCGATAAACTCTTTGGGCTATAATAGACTCACCCATGGGAGTATAAACTGAAAAGGGCTCCCTAAATTTCAGGACTCAATCCAAACATAATAGCCAAAAGATGAGTCATAAAAGATAAATTTGCAGTCAAGTTAAGCAAAGCATAAGCATCAAAGTCAAAGACTATTAACATACCAATCACTATATTCGGAGTCTTTTCTAGTTCCTGTCGAGCAAGTAAGGCATAGAACCTATTATTTTTGGGGGCACCAAGTTGTGAAGCTTTTTTTTAGCCTTGATCACCTTAGATCACTTGACCCTATCCCTTCTTTATACCTTCAAGACAATCAGCAACCTTGTGGCCCCTATCACCACATCCAAAACAAGCACCTAAGCTTCTAAAGCATGCATTCGAGTGATTCTTCCCATGTGTAGTACATTAAGAGAGAATTATCAAACCTCCAACCTATGCCTTGGGAGGAGGAACTCTAGCATTGGTGAACTTTGCATTTGAATCTTGGCCTTGTTGGAAGCGACCATATCCACCACCAATCCTAGAGTTGGAGAACCCACCATAATAACAGGCTCTCTTGGAATCACTCACCCTCTTCTTCTTTAGCTTTTCCCCTTCATTTTGTTTGGCATAAGTCATGGTCCTGGAGATATTCATATCCTGAATAAGCATAGCCATATGATATTCTTTCACAACCAAATCAGAGATCTCAAAAATAAAGTTATTCATTCCTGCATGGGGGTCAGCCACTAGCCTAGGAGCATACTTTAAGAGCTTTATGGATTTGAGGGCATATTCCCTCACACTCATACCATGCTACATGAGGTTGATAAGTTCTGTCATTTTGGGCTCCCTAAGCTCACGAGGAAAGAAATTATCTAGAAAGGACAACTTGAACTCTTTCCAACTAACCCTATCATCACCAATCCTCTCCATCGACTATTGGGTGTACCTCATTTGGCCCACATCCTTCAACTGATAAGCAGCTAGTTCAACTTTTGCTTCTGATGTCACCCCTATAATAGTAAACATCTTATAGAGTTTATTGTTGTCGCCCAAGCTACAACTCTTTTTTGAAGGTTAAAGCAGTTGTTGTCAAAATGTATAATCTAACTGAGGTTAGGGGTGATCCCATAGGAAATATGGTAGACTCAGAGTAATTCTATGCAATTCGAGTAACTTAACCTACTTATCTCCCAAAAATAGGGGGTGGTAATTTGTAAAAAGAAATCCTAAACTAAAACAAGTGTGTGAAACCAGTAACAAGAGTAACTAAGGTATTGTGCCCCCCATGATTCTCTAACTTGGTATTATAAGATAATCACATTTTTTCTAGTGTGTTACATGCAGAATGGTAAGTTAAGTTTACCAAACCCTTTGATCCAGGCGAGAAGTATATTTTACTATGTGATTTGACCCATCCTTGTAGTTTGACATGATTAACCCTTACCTATTATCTCAGTAAAATCTCCCCTTGATCTAGTTTGGTTGATTAGACAAGAAACATTAATCGAATCTTGTTACTTAATCTTTTTTCTCATTCATCACTACCTTGATCTAGTAAATAACAACTAGACGTGTTGTAACATTGGCCACTATCAAAAAGCATTTAAAATAAAGAGAATTAAAAACTACATGCATGCACACTTTCCAAAAATTATGAATTATCCAATTTTACCTTGTTAGTTCTTCATAGTTCCCACAACCCTAGTTGTGAATTTAGCTATGCATTATCATTGTAGATACAAGAATCATGATATAGAATAATATAACTGAGCACTTAGAAGAATAAATTAAAGAACAAGAAATCTAAGCTCTTCAATGGAAATCAAAAAGTATGAATTAAAATAACAAAATAATGTTCCAAGTGTTTTTGTCAATGTATTTTGTCGTTTCTGTCTTCTCTCACACGTTCTCTCTTTGAAAATAACCTAAAAATATATTTATAGTATTTAAAATGTACATCTAAAATAAAATAGGAAATTGGATTTAGCATGCAATACGAGCAAGTCTACGAGTCGTACTAAGTTTTACGACCCATTCGAGGCTTAGTGGACTTCATTCTTTATTTCTGAATTCAACTTTAACGAGATCTTTCTACGAGTCCTTATTTAAGACTTATGGCCCGTATAGGGTCTTATCTGATGACTTTACAGAAAGTCTCAATTTTTTATCCTTATGGTACGAAACCTCATCTATTACTCATACAAATTTCCATGACTCATGTTATAGTTTGTAGATGCAACTTCAAAAAATTAGCTCTTCACTGGATTTCTCTACAAAACCAACTCTTTGGCTCGTGGAAACTTCCACAAGCCATAAAGAGTGTCATAGAATAACAATAACGTCATCATCTACACAATTACCACAAAATCATGCCAAATTTTGCAATCCTGAAAAATAAACATAAAAACACATCAAACCCATTAGCATCACTTTGAGAACACACAAAATTCTAAGTTTTATGCATAAAAAGCATTGTATTTTGATAGCACATCAATACCCTCAACTTAAAAATATTGATTATCCTCGAGGGATGGACTCAATGTACATAAGCAGTACAGTAAGACATAGACCTCGAGCTAATGGCACACATCATCTCTAACTCAAGCACCACACCACTCATAAATAGTTTTCCAGCAATCCAATACAGATTAATACATGTGACAGTGCAACTATGATAAGCAAGGTAACCACAAAAAGCAACAACCACTAAAGTTGTCTAGAATCAATAATGCAATGCAATTGCCCTCATAACAAGAAGTCTCATATCCCACTCATGATAATATTTTCATATTCAATGCTTGGGACTAAACAAAATCACTCACTCTTAAAAAAGATATTAAAATACTATGCTTAATACCAGATGCTTGCCCCTATACTCATGACTATGACCTTCGACTACTTGGACTAGGATCACTATAGGTCTTTCTTAGCTTGTAAAATAGGCTCAAAGGGCTTTTGGTATGAGGTTTTTTGGAACATAGTGACTGACGGCCCTCCTTGATACTACCAACACTATAATTTTTCAACTCATTCTCCCTTTCTCCTGAAGCTTTTCTGGGTTCCTTACTCTCATTTTTAGCTCATTGCCTTAAGTTTTCACATCATTTTTCTTTTTTAGCTCATTGTTCAGACATTCATTCATTTTTCTTGCACTTAAAGCATATTTTTATCCATTTTCTATGTATTACTAGCTTCCACCCCATTTTATGTGATTACCCTTACACCCGGCACCCTCAACTTAGGCTTTTGGCCTAAGTCGAGGTACATAATATCCAACCTATGAACCATGACCTATTTTGGTTGCGACCCTCAACTTATGTTATTTGCCTCAGTCAAGCTGCACAATATTCAAGGAAGGACCAGGTCCAATTCAAGATTTTACATTCGACAAGGCTAGGTTACTTAGGTTTTTACAAAGAAAAAGGTATATGTAAGGATTCAACATTGGGATCAAGGGATACATTACACATTTGGTTAGTCATTCAGGCTAAGTAGACAATGACCAATGGCCTGAGATCCTTTCCTAACCAACTAACCTATAGCCTAAGTCAGAGTGAAGGGGCAAGTTCTAAATTGAAACACAGTATAACAATTTAGCAAGGAAAGCTCACACACACGGAACTAATTACACTAGTAATATAGACTATTAGATCATGCTTTTCATCAAAAATAGACCTTACATATCAGAACAAGTACTATCAAACAATCAAACATGCATAGTTGCTATTAAGACTAACTAACAAATTTTCTCATGGGTATTATTTTTTACACAAAACTAACATATGCCATAGATTTCAATACTACATACTTCTAATACTACCTACACATCATAAGCATGTCAGTTCAACAAAAAGTAAATGTCCTTGGGCAAAAAGAACATAGGCATGAAACCCAGTTATAGGCTAAGGTTACTCAGACTTTACTGAGGCCTATAACTACCCACACCTTATCAAAAAAAACTTGTAATATCCTAAATGCACAAAATATAATAGTAAAGCAAAAGGGTAAAAAAAACATACCTGGGTGCCTAAGCATCGATCTGTGGCTAATTCTAATCACCCTCAAATTGTGTGGTGGTCTACTTAGTAGTAGGAGTATATCCAGAGGGTCCAACACTCCTTACTCTCTCCACCTCACATTCTCACTCTGCCTCTTTATCCTGCACCAAGCGTAGCCTAGTAAGCTTAAACTATTGCTCCTCCATCAATCCCACCTCTAGGCTCACTGCCTCAGGATCATCAATATGGGGCCTCTTCTCAAGGAAAAGGAGTGGTGTCTCATTTGGGGAAAATAAATCTACCAACACCTTGGTGGGATTAGCCTATGGGAGTACAATTGGGCTACTATTACTGCTCTTATATCGGACCAGAGCTGGTGGATCTCTATCCGACTGGTTGTCAAGTCTGCAGGTTGTACTGAGCTAAGGCTCTATTATACTCAACTCTCAAAAGCATGAATATGGCTATCCATGGGTATGAGTCTCTCCTGCATAGTAGTCACAACGTTATTCTCTATACGCACCTTAGCCTCTATGATAGCCTAGCGAACCCAAGGTGAATCTGCTGTAATAACTGATTCACCTAAGACTCAATGCAGGCCTGTCTATGTACCATGGTCCAGATAGATATTATCGATATATAAACCATGCTAGTAGGTGTTTCTAGTGTAGGCACAGCCTCTAGTCTAATAATAATAGTAATAGAGCCCTCTTCACATTAATCTCTATTTGTGGGGGGGCCCTCAACAGTAGGAGTAGTAGTTGTGGTAAAAGATGGAGTCTCAGGCATTGGAATTGCGGAGAACATCTCTATCATCTACACAGGAGGGCATAGTGCTTGCCTGAGGGCCTCTGACCTCAAACAGGGAGTCTAAATGGCGAAGAATCTCAACCCTCAACTCGATACAGAGTCAATATATCAATCATAGGAAGGGAATGAAGGTGGACCTTTTTAGGATTACCTCATAAGTCAGCTCTGCAATTAGGCAGGCCTACTCTATATCATAAACTAGCCAAGATGTTAGCAACCAATATCGTATGATCTGGCATTAACGTATTATCTGTAAGTATGGGTTGGATCTATGATCTCACCATAGCCCACCAAATTTTATTAGGGATGACTCTATGATGGGCTTCGATGAAGTAAATACCCATTCATTATCCTGGCCCTACACAGTAATATGGTCAGTAACCAATCCCATCAACTGGCCCTATGAGATGGGTCTCTCTTCAGGGCCTTGTCCCGAGTCTACCTCAATCTGTAGTCAAACTATGTTGTAGTCTTGGAGGGCCAGGTACTTGGGACCAGACAACAAGCGACAGATAGTGGCCTCTAAAATATCAACTTGTACAATCCTTACCCTCGTATGTGTCAACCAATGCTGACTGAGGGATCTCTTCCCCTTGGGAAGAGAGTCAAGGATTGTGGCGGCATAAGATGTGAAGAACTCTCAAACCTTAGAAGGGGAGTACTTCTTTAACGGTGCTGCCAGCATTTGGAGCCTATATCTGGCGATGGTGTCCTAGAGGCTTGGGACACTATCCAACCCTAAAGTGATAACCTGGGGCTCCTCAAAAATGGAATAGGCTAATCAACCCTGCTTGGCCTTTTACATATTATCTTGGTTGATAGCTTATATACCCTATACATACTACCGGCTAGATAGAGTGGCTAGAGGTAAGGGTGGTTATCAAGGTGCTACTGAAGACTCAGACTATGACTCCTCTCCAGATCCAACCTCGGATCCCTCTCCAGAGGAGTCATCTTTATCGAGCTACTATCCTTGTCTTCTCCCTCTTCAAATTAGGGAGAGCAGACCACAATAGCCTGAGTTTGAGGCTACCCTACCTGTCTAGTAGCAGCCCATGTTTATGGTAGCTCAAAGTCTGCATCGAGCTGAACATCCAACTCTTCTATATATACACTAACCTCAGAGTTACCCTGATCCTCTAAGGACTCATCTCGTAATCATTGATGTAAGGCCCTATCTCATTCTTCCTTGCCTTTGGCACTATGGTACCTAAAATACACATATATATCAACATGATTAGCCCTACAAATAAAGGAACAAAATGTAAGAACATATCAAAATTGGGTACAGCTGAGTCTATGAAGGTTCACTTATAGGCCATAGTGAAAACTATAAGCCGTAAAAAGCCCTTATAAGTGACAGAGTATAGTTATCTTAGCTGCTGGAATTATATGTACGAGACTAGGTACGAATCATAGGACATCCTACATTTCGTGGACTGAGTTATAGAGGTGCTTTTAGACTTGATTTTGTTTAGGCAAGGCCCTATGAGACTTGTTTATGAGTCATAGATTAAAATACGACTCATAGAAGGTCTTGTCTGATTGTCCCAGAAATTCCAAGTTATCGAATCTTCACACCAGGGGCAACTATGGCTCATGGAATATTCCATGTCCTTGGAACGCCCTCATGGAGTGCAATTTCCCACTAATTTGGCTTTTTAATCTTATCAACCGGGTCCAACAACCACATCAGTAGACCACAATTATTTAAAATAATATCGAAGCAATAATAATATGCACCCTATCTGATTTCAACAAATTCCCAAATACCCCTTATACCATAATTACACACTACCCTATTTATTTCTATTTTAAATATTTACACCACAATTCGACACTATTTGAATGTTTAGAAAGTAAGCACACATAAGCAATCACACATCATTTTTCAAGAAATGTCTCCAATCTAATTTTGAATGACATGTGATGACATGGTTTTCTTGTAATAACATTCAAACAAAACATGGCACCATATGTTCCAAAATTTCACATTAGTCACAATGATGCCAACACTTCAATTGAGGTTAAAGACATAGCACATACATAGGCAACCATTAATTTAAACACATAAATTTTTGGACTACCATACCCATAATAATTTCAAATTAATGAAATTAATTTTAGTAATAGAAGGGTTTTAGGTTTGAGAACTTATCGAAATATGATCAAAAGTATGGAGAATTAAAGGAGGAACCCAAAGGGGGAAAATCTAGGTTGCCAGAGTGATGCCAAAAAATGGTGACGATGGTTGGACAGTAGTTAGAGTGCCAGGGTAGGCGAAGGGGTTGAGTACTTTAGAGAATTACATTGAAAATGGGGGTAAAAATTATTTAACCCCCCTTTTATACTTGGATTGGGTTGGTGAAAAAATTGGGCCCAGCCTTTTGTGAAACTCTGTTTATAGGTTGTACAGTATTCTATGGTACATAAACCCAAGTCTCATAGACTGCAAAAATCCTAGTTTGAATAATTGGCTTTACAGACCCGTCTAGGGGCTATATGTCGAATTATGACTTGTAGAGTGAGGCGTAGAAGCCCCCGACACCTGGACAAATTTGGAAAACATACCTAGGGTCCAAAGCCCCATTCACGGTCATGGTTTTATCTACTGGCCATAAACTTGGCTCATGGACTGGAGTGCATATTATATTTCTCACTAGAAATGTTCTACGAATTAGTGTATAGGTTATGGTTTATAACACATCTTGTTGCCTATTCAACCCAAGGTAGCTGATGTGATGCCAAAATACAGGACTTTTGGTACTTAAAACTTGTAATTTTATGTATTCTCAATGTGATGATAAAGGGTTTTATGTGTTTTTGTGTTTATATTTGCCGAATTACAGGTTGGCCATGATTTTGGGAAAAGTTATAGTAGTTGCTGCAGATTTACTATTATACAAAACCCTCTACAAGTCATAGACCATTTTATTGACCATAGGGAGGTTTCGTCAAGATTATCAGTGAAGGACTAATTTCTGAAGTTCATTCTATAAACATGCAGACAAGTTGTAGAAGAGGATTTGTGCCCTGAGGATCAGAGTAGTGGACTTGTAGGAATGTCATCAGACAAAACCCCCTTTATGAGTCATAAACCACTTTATGAGTCATAGAAGGGTGTCATAGAGTTAAAGTCCAAAATTCTAGCAACTGAGTATGAGACCCCGATTATGGGTCGCGAACTTCAATATGGGTCGTAATGAGCTTTGGTAAGGCATGCTGACTAGTTTTCCTAAATTGTTTAGGATTTGAATTTTTATTATTATAAATAAGTTTTTTAGGTTATTTTTCCAGAGGTTCTCATCAGTTTTGATAAGTTTTTCTCCTAGTACTTAGAGAACTCAATCTTTAGTGAGATTAAATTATAAGAGTCTTTGAGAACACTTGTGGTTGAAATAGATCTTTAAGCTTGTGATTTTCATTGAAGTTGGATTGCTTGTTCTTAAATATATTATGTAAGTTTTTAATTATATCTTATCAATTCATAATTTTTGCATCTACACATAGCATGAGTAGCTAAATCCACAACTAGGGTTGTAGGAACCATGAAGAGCTAACAAAGTAAAACCGAATAATTCACAATTCTTGGAAGGTGTATATGCATGTATTAATTATCTCTCTTCATTTTGCATGTTTTCTAGTGGTGGCCAACATTACAATTCACGTAGTGTTACTGACTAGACCAAGGTAGTAATGAATAGTAAAAGAGATTAATTAATAGTATTCAATTGATGTGTTCTCGTCTAATCAACCAAACTGGATTAAGGAGAGGTTGTACTGGGACTAATAGGTAATGGTTAGTAATGTCCCACTATGGAGATAGGCCAAGTAACATAGTGAAATTCACCTCTCACCTTTTACCAAAGGGCTTGGTGAACTTAAATTACCATCTTGCATGCTATGCACTAGACAAGAATTGGATTACTTGGTGATACTGAGTTGGGGAATCATAGGGAACATAATACCCTAGTTTCTATCCATTATTGACTTTTCTCCCATGATAGTTAGTTTATTTTTATTTTATCATTAATTATTGCAAAACTCCCCTCCCCCCTTTGGGAAGTAAGTTGGTTAATTAGTCGGACTACAAATTGGTAAATTTTTTTGAGTCTACGTATTTCATATGAGATTGACCCTAACCTTTATTAGGTTCTATATCTTAAGAACAACTACTTTATCCTCTAAAACAGAGGTGTAACTCGGGCGACATCAAGATATTGGCGCCGTTTCCAGGATAAATGACTAGACTTAGTGAATTTATTAGTAATTTGAGTGTTAATCCTTAGTTCTCTTATTTTACTTTTGTTAGTTGTTTTTATTTCTTTTCAGGGTGTGGGTGTAGTGTATGCTCAACACTACGAGACAAGGCAATTCCGTGACTTTGTTTGATCCAGAGATCGACAAAACACTAAGAAGAATGGCCTAAAACAACGCCAACAATGCGTCTAATGCAGCTCCGAATAGGAATAATAATGAGGATGCTGAGAATAAGAACCCACCTCCTTTGGAGGACATTCCACAACTTCAGGATTTCAATGCTAATGCTTACCTGTGGAACCAGTACAGGTTGAATCATATAGCTATGGAAGTTACCAGAGCTATTGTGTTGCCACTACTACCAAAAGACACAAAGCTTACAATCTTGAGTGGTTACTTTAGATGCATTAGAATTATGGGCTATTTGTAGGCTTACCATCGAAGGATCCACATAGCCACCTACAAAATATGGCATTTGGCTATAAGAGTGTGATGGGAACACAAAATTAGTCTATGGATGTTGTTGGACTCTATGTCTTCCCATTGTCTCTTACAGGCAACACTGTATTATGGTTATCTGAGCTCCCACATAGTTCAATTACCAGTTGGGAAGACTTGCAGAAGGCCTTTTTAGAGAAGTACTTCCCTCGATCGAAAAAACTCAAGTTGAAGGACCAAATCAACAACTTCGAGCAACTTCTTGGTGATTCAATAAGCACTACTTGGGTGTTGTTCACCAAATATCTGAGGAGCGTCCCTGAACACAAAATAGTTGATGACACCTTGGTGGAGATCTTCTACCATGCCCTTGATGAGAATAGTCAAGCTTGTGCTGACATTATCACGAGGGAAATCTCTCTAGATCAACTATTGGCAAGGATTGTGAAGCGAATGGAGAGAGTGGTCAAGATAAATCATGTGAAACGACCCTAAAAAGTGCTCAAAAATATGCCTCGAAAGTGTCTAAAATTGTAATTTTCATATATCTCAAAATTCATGTGAGATATCAAAACTTTGACTTTATATTCTTATTTAGGGTGTCAAATTGATTGGAAAATGGGTCTATCCCCAATTTAAGTGTAATCGATTAGCAATCTAATTTTCCAAAAATGCAAATTACAGTGAGGTTTCCGCGCCCTTGGCGCCTCAGTATATTTTTTTGCCTAGTTTTGACTTCTATCCAAGACTTTTAAGTATTGGGCCTAAGTGTTCCTAGATGTGAAAATACCTATATTTAGTCATTTTCACCCTCATATCATTCTAAACATTTCCCAATTCGCATTCAAACACTTAGCAAATATTTTATCTCCTAAACTCAAGTCTCAAAACCCTCTCTGGATCTAAGGATATCCTCTTAAGCTTCAAGTCTTCATCTCCAATCTTCATCAAGTTCTACTCCAAATCAAAGGTATATGGGTTTCATTCATGGGTCCCTTTCACCACCCAAGCCTCCTTTTCTTAAATATTTCATGATTTAAAGTTGATTTACTCATGGGTCTAATCTATTATGAAAATCATTGCTCACTATGTTGGGATTTATGAAATTGTGATTGTTTTTACTATATTTTGGGCTATGAGTCTAACATCTAATATGATATTTGATGAAGGATTTTAATGTATATTGCTTGACGGTGTTACCAAGTATCTTTGATGGTTTTACATTGAATTTTCTAGCATGATTACTCTTGAATTGCATGGTTTTACACCAGCACTACACACTCTCTAAGTGTTTTATAAAATATCCGGTTATGGGTTCTTGAGGAATTGAAGATCCAATGCATGTATTATGAGTTGAATGACTATATGATGATAAAATGAATGTATGTATATGATGTTCTCTATATAGTGTTGGAATGTGACCGTGCCCAACTCGGGGGTTGCACGTCAGGTAATCATGTCAAGGGGTTCTACCTTGATAACCATGTCGAGGGATTTGTACCTTGATAACCATGTCAGGGGGTTTATACCTCGGTCACCATGGGTGGTACAGTTTGATGATCCACCAACCATGTGGGGGGGTTTGTACCTTGGTAACCATGTCATAGGGTTTGTACTCCGATCACCAAGGATGGTAGGGTACAACGATCCACCAACCAATTGAAGGGGTTTATACCTCAATCACCAAGGGAGGTAGGGTACGATGATCCACCAATATAATAGTGCTCTCTTCTTACACATGTATTATGTTCTATGTAAGCATGTTTTATGTAAGCATTAATAATACATGCCATCTTGCTATTTTGCTACTTATTGAGTATTATTATGTATTTTGCCTATGATGCCTATCTATTGTTGCACTACATCCTACATACGTAGTACAATCAAACGTACTAACATATACTTTATGCCTACATGATGTCACCATGTAGGAACCAGTACATCACTTAATTATCCTCCTCCTCCACGTAGCTAGTATGATTATCTCTCAAGAAAGTTGGAGAGTCCTCCATTCTGGGGAGGTTACTTATGATCTCTCGCTATTTATTAAGACTATCTTTCTTTTATTTATGTATTGACTATGAAGGTGAGCCCCATTGTTTGTCATGGCCCCCGCTCTTATCTATGTAGAAGAGGTATTGTTGGACATATTATGTATCTATGCTATGAGCCTTGACTCTCTTGTTTCTTAATGATATGATATGGAATTTTACCCTTAGCCCCAACTCCCTTATTTATGCTTATCTCTCATTGTCATTTTAATTACTTCTACAACCAAGGATGTGTAATGATATTCTATTAGGCTTGTTTAGGGTTCCTTCGGGTTCCCTATTCGCTGGTCACGTCTAGGCCCTTGGCTTGGGTTGTGAAAAAGATAGTATCAGAGCACTAGATTGTTAGATCCTCGAAGTCCAACACACCGCGTTGATTAGAGTCTTATTTATGGTTGTGTTGTGCACCACAACTACGAGTAGGAAGCTATGAGACATTTTAGGAAATGTCTCCCTTCTTCATGTACTAAGTCGTACTATGGAGTTGAAGTAAGTTTTTCCTCTAATACCCCACACTTTATATGTATGAGCACTATGAATATCAAACATGATATGGACTTTCACATTAGTGCTAATTTTTAAAAGTGTTTGAATTTTGCGTTATAGGGCGATATGTGTATCTAATGCTAGAGAAGGACAAGTGTAGATATTTTTTGTGTTAAATTGAGGATACTACAACCTTAAATAAAGTGAGAGAATTGAGGTGCTTGTAGGACTTAGGAAGCTAGCAGGTGAGTCAGCTACTTCCTTAGCTTAAGCGTGGTAGTTAAACAGAGACGAGGCCCAACATCAAATTTGTCCAATTCTGATTATAAATAAAGTCTGAGTTACGGGTGTATCTTTGGCCCATGTTTTAGTACTATAAGTATGCTGTATTTATAGCCCAACATGAAGAATGGAAGAGTCCCAATTACATTCTAATTCATTTAACTAATTTGGCCAAACCTTAAGTGTAGAGTAAGTTGGATATAGGCAGCCCAAGTCCATCAAGTTGGAGACCCATTTTGGCCCAAGTTTAAGTGATAAGATGCTGCATCACCATCTCCCTAATAGCTGCTCATATGTGGTCAAAAATCCAAGAGTAAGTTGACCAAAGTTGCCATTTTAAAAGGAGTCAAAAGAGCAAACATTTTATTCTCACGTTTGGGACAATTTTCAGCATTCTAAGAAACATTTTTCTCTCCTTTCTTTACATCAAAGAGCAGCCAAAATAACCCTCTAGGGTTCTTTAATGACACCTTAATCTTTAAGGATAATATAAGTGAGTTTAAATATGTTTTTAGCAAAGTTCTCTTATGACAAACAAGAGGTTATGTCAATTATGTTGATGCTGAAATTGTTGGACAGCATATGTTGGGAATCTTGCTTTGTGTTTTCTTGTAAATTAAAAGGATTTCTCTCTTCTTGGTTGGTTGTGTTATGAATTAATACTTATTTCCTTAACAAAAGTTGGTTTGGT